>JAAAKQ030087655.1:18885-43992 GCA_010016005.3 Zanna intricata
TTTCATCATTTTTATGTCCTGAAAATGTTACAACAGTATCTTCTAAAAATACTGAATTTCAGACTGAATACATATCAGACCAGTTATGGAATGAAATTCAACCTGGAATGAATTGACACTTAAATGAAAGTGAAAATTCAAAATTTTTATAAAAATAATAATTTATATCATTAAACAATTCATTCTTCTATATAATATATTGCAATTTATCCATAAATAGAGTACAACTCAACATTGTTAAATGATTTAAATTGTACAGTTAATTCTATCAAAGTAATATTACTTTTATTCAACAATTATTTAAACCACACTATCAAAAGCTGACAAAATGGATTAATGATAATAAATAATTATGACAATTATAACTACTTCATAAAATATAATAAAGTATTTTCTTTGGATGTTAAATAAAAATTAATTGAATACGTGAATAAATCTTTTTTTGTTCAAACTTATTAAAAATTGAGAAATAAAGACACAAATATAAAGCAATAAACTCTCTATCGTATTCCTGATACTCCAATCCAAACAAGAAAAGGTATCTGAAACTTAAACAAAAGATTTGAGGTTATTGGAGATCTTCCAGCAGCCAAAACTTACCAAGAGCTAGGAGACATTAAATAGTTTTAACAGTAAAAATGTAACAGCATAAAGTTCAACATAATTAATCTGAAGGACATCCTCTGAGTTTTACTTACCTCACATTGCAGTGTGAAATCAATGAAATTTAAAACTTATCATCCATATTATTTTAATTATTACGGAAGATGACTTTGATAGATGGATATAATGTTTATAATTCAGAATGGGTTGTAAACTAATCCAAGATTGAATCAAATATTTCAAAATATATTGAATGATTGTACAGATCATTTATAACAGTATTTACTGCAGTGATTCCTAAGTAATATAACAGCAATTTAAATAACCTGATATAAATATAAGAACAAATAACTGGATAGGGCATATGATGGGCCCAAATTCTTTTATAATAGTAATTATGTCTTAAAAATGATGATACTCTTTCAATTGAGCTACAAAACAATCCATTGGCGTTTAAGAACACTAATACTTTGGCTAAAACATGGTACTTCATTGCATTAACACCATATTAATACAGGAATTCAATACCAACTTTGAACTAATTGATTGGATATTCAATTATTTAAATTGTACAATTCAGGCTATGTAAAATTATAGCACTACATTTTCTATCATTTAGAAGGCTGTATCTAGTTTATCTTATTTAAAACCTAATCTCTCTCTTTATCTATTTTAGCCTCTGGAATTACCGTAAGATATTACATCAGAGGATGAATGAGGATGATGGTATGAATGTGAATGAAGTGTAGTCTTGTACAATTTCAGGACGACCACTCCTGAAAAATGTGGTTAATTGAAACCCAACCACCAAAGAACACCAGTATTCACGATCTAGTATTCAAATCTGTATAAAAATTTTAAACCTAATTTAAATTAATTTAGGTTTTAAATTTAAAACCTAATCTGAGCAGTTGAGTTTGTACTCCAGAGATAAATCAATTTTATTAAATTGTTTATCTAACAGATATTATCAGAAAGGAATGCATATAAATTTATCATAATAATTAAAAACAAACTTAAAAACACCAGATCTGATGAACCACACCACTTCTGGCAACAATTTCTGTCTTAGCACTGAATGATCAAACTCTGTTTCAAACATTTTTATAACTTTCACTTTTAAAAAAAGTGTGATGTAGTCATTAAAACAAATTTTCATTAATTTTTTTTATACAGCATCTATTTTTTGTTGATTTTTTGATGATTTACATCATACAAATAACATATCAGAAATTAGTGTTAAATTAAATTTATTATTAAGTAGTGTACTTTAAATATTATTTTGTTAAGATCATTAAAGTAGTGTTAATAAACTTATGTAACACAGTACAACAATCTTCTAAATCTATCGAGAGCACATCTGCAATACAGTAATTAATATCTATAGCTGAAAATTTCATCACACTTACCAGAAAATAGTAATGTAAATTTATAACAAGGCATAAGTGAACAGGCAAGAGAAAAACCTCAATAGACGTACAGGTTACCCTTGTTCTTCATCTTTGCAGTTTGTATATCTTGTTACACCCATACCCTCTATGAATTGATTGAAATATTTCACTTTTGACTATTTTTCATTTCAGTCTCTCCTTTATAATTTCTACATAATTCCTTATTATCTCATAATATGACCCAAAAATCATCTCTTTTTAATTTTTAATTTCAATTTACTTTCTGAATTTACTTTATTTACAATATATTATTATCTACTGTCAAAATCATTCTGAATTTTTATAAAGCTAATTTTTAAATAATACCTCTCAGTATAGGAGTACTACTCATATTCAAATCAATTAAATTGACACCATCTAAATAGATCAGTTGAGATCAATGCTTCGTTCAATTGGTTCAACTGGACATTATTTTTTTTTTAAGGTTTAAAACAGTAATTAATTATGATTTATACTTTAACACTCAGTAAATAAAACTGATGAGATGAAAGTTTTATTATCAACTTATATCAATTTATATAGACACCATAGTTCAACACATTAATATTACATTCAAGTACTTTCAAATAATCATAATAATTAACTATAAAATTAATATAAAAATGTTAACACAATTTTATTTATAATCTTATTTTATTTATAGCACATGAAATATTTTTTTTACAATTATTTTACAGAAAATATAACAAAAATAATTTTTTAATAATAAATATAACCCATCGATTTAAATTTGGAAGCTTAGGCCTTTGTAAGTTGTCAATAATTATGTTTTACATAAATTTAGGGAAGTATATATTAGTAAAAATGTGAAAACACACTCATTTTAGTAGCTATATTATTAATTCAATACCAGTGTTTTCCACGAATAATATGTGATTTAATACTGCCTTTTTGCTTTGCTTGATAAGGACAGTATGGGCATTTAAACTGAGGATTCTTTCCACACTCAAATTTTTTATGCCTACAAAGTGAAGGATGATGCGAATAACTTCTGTTACAACGCTTACAAATGTATGGTTTAATTTGCATAAACTGAGTCACTTTTCTACTTTCTTGTTCTTGTATTTCACTTAAGTGGTCATAATTGGCAACTGAAAAAGTAAAATAGTGTTAAATAAGGTTATGCATAAAATAAATAGTAAAATTTTCTGATAGAAAAAAGAAAAATATACTATAAGTATATAAAAAATTATAATGTATGTTGATCAAAACAATATCTTAGGAAACATATTGTGGCAAATTTCATTAATATTTGCTTCATCACGAATGATATTTAAATAAATACTGACTAACAAGTAGATTTACATTAATTAAAATCTCTAAATTAAAGAAAAAAAAAACTAAATCAAAGCCTATAAATTATTTGCAAGTTCTCTATAGCAGAACATTACAGGATGTTAACATATTACATGGATTAAGCTTTAAAGTGAAAGTAAAAATATTTCTTCAAGAGCTTAATTGGCAATAATTTTCATTTTAAAAAATATTATATATCAATTAACTTCCTACAATTAAAACATAGAACTTAAAAATTAAGAAAGGATTAAACCTGATTTTTTAATACCTTTGATTACACATAAGAGCCATTCTATAGTAATTTCATGTGACATAAATGTTCTTAATTTAACTTAAATTTAAGTATCAATATATTACGAATAATACTGTAGATCTTTATCTATAGAATGTTTAGTATTAATATCTCCAAACCAGTAAACCATTTTAATCAAATTTTTCTAGATTTTATTTCTTGACAATGCAAAATAGTATGCAAATATTGTGGCACAAAAATATTACTTCATTCAAAAAAATGTTCATTAAAACCAGATTTTTCTATATTGATCAACAAAGGTATAAATATAAGGCGGTGAATCCCACTTTGTAATGTATTAAATATTCATATGCTGACATTAATTGTTCAATCTGAAACTGATAATTACAAAATAATATATTCCTCAATCTTTGGAGCCATTATATCATTTTTCATAGGTGTGCTTAATTTCTCCTTCTATCCATCACCACATTTTTACCATTTCTTCCAAAATAATTGTATTATATTACATTATTTTTTATTATTTATTTTATATTATTCTTATATCTATCTAGTTCCTTTGGATTACAGAAATTAAAATAATATAAAATTTAAATGTATCTGAACAGCTTTATAGAAAAAAAAAATATTTTACAGCCCCAATCCAGCTAGTAAATAGAAGAAAACAGTTGTAAATTAAAAAAAAAATAAAAAGTTCCTGTATAAAGTGAAACATCATCCATCATAATAAAAAGTTTTGTTATAATTCTTCTGTTTCATCAAAAAATAATTATCTTTACTTTAGTACCAGAGTATGATTTTTAGAGGACTGAGACTCAACTAAACAATCATGAAGCTTATAGTTTAAAATCATTTAGTAGATCTTTCTCTACTTACTAAAAAATTGCCTTCAATTAATGATCATTACAGCTGAAGGAGACCATATTTATAACAATTATTAATAATTTAACAACAGCAGAATACAATGCAAATTTAGCTGTACTGGTAATGGAACTTTCTACAGAATATAAAGCTTTCACAGGCTGCTTTTTCACTTTTTACCTTAAGCAAAAAATGAGAACAGAATATCTACAGACAAAGTTCCAAAAAGAGAAAGAAATCTTGAAGATGTAACATCAAGGAGGTGTAATAGAATAATTATGGGAGAAATAGTAGAAATTAAGCACATCCATGAAAAATGATATGACAACAGCGGCTTCACAGATTCAGGAACATCAAGCACTTGTACTCCATGTCTGTACATGGAGTACATATGCTCCAGGACATAGAAATACTGTAACTTTTAAGGCAGGTTAAATGATAAAAAAATATCAAATTGACAGTTTAATGCTAATTAACTTTACATATCAGCATTAAATTTATCAATAAATACCATTGAAATGTGAACAACAATAACATTATGTACATAAGAGAGAAACAGTTAACAACATATAAGATAAAAATCATTAAAATTAAATATAAAAAATAAAAACCATCAAGAAAGCACACTAAATAGAATATTATAAATTCAAGAATGCCAGTAAAATTTTGTATTGATAATTCTAAAATGTTTGTAAAATTAAAGATAATTTATTTGAATGAAATAAAAATACAAAAAATAAAACATCTGAATATCTTAATTATAACATTAAAAAGAAATGAAACAATAAATAAAAGTAGTATACAAGCAATATAAGCTGTACTTGATACAAAAGTTGCATTTTACAATTATGAAAATACTAAAAAATAAGTAAACAGATTACAATCACAAATTACTATCTCTTTCAGTATTTATTCCAGTACATTTTAATATTTTTTAGTCCTCCTGAAATATTGTCACACTTCCCTTGGCTTCTTCACTTATAACACATTCTCATTTTCTATCGCACTTTAATGTTAAATTAAATTTCTAAAATCCCTCAATTTCAGCCAGATTAATATTATAATTTTAATTCATGCATACTCTTATTAACTGAAAATTGTTCATCTTGAAAAAAAAAAAGTTATAATCTACTAAAGAAGTGTGTATATAAGTTTCAAAAACAAAAGATTACTCAAGAATTCATCCCACCATTAATTCATCAATTGTGTGATCTTTTCCATAAATTAAAATGACAAGGCATAACTTTATAAAGTTATGTACAGTTTTATATATACTAATCACAACAAAATAAAAAAATAAATACATCATAGGAAAAAATAAATTATTAAAGTGACTATATTTCCTACTATAACTAGTATTATATAAATAATATGAAGTTTCCAAATATAAATAAATATTAAATAAGTTTATATACCACTTTTTGTAGTTTTTGACAGTAAGAGCCATTAAATTTCTTTTAAAATATTTTTATGCCAGTAATTACCTACTCATATTTTAATCGAAATCAACTGATTTGTGATGACAAGTTCACCATTAGACCAACCCGGTATGCATCATATACAAAAAAAGACTATCACCAAATTTTAATTATCCAAAACTATTTTAAAAATTTATAATGCTTACAATATTAATCATACACAAGTTCCAAACTTCTTTGGCTTAGTAAATTGTCACAAATAACATCTGTATTCATAAAACAAATTTTACTTTCCTGTCAGGTGCTATAGCAGAGCCTGTAGCTTTAGAAGGGAACGTATTGTGGTCAGTCCAATTTGGGCATGTACAGTTTTCACCAGTGATTTACATTTTGACCCATAAGGAACCCAAAAACTGAATGGAAATTTTGTGGATGTTCATACGTACATGTATATATTCAGTGTTGCCTCCTAAAATCACCTTATACATCCAGAACTACTGGATCAATTTTCACCAAACTCAGTCAGATTACTTCTATACATGGGGCATTGAATCAGTTAGATTTTCAATTTAAAAGGTCAAGGGAGTGAGACTGTACAGCAAAGTTACTATCAATATCTCGAGTTTTCACCTAATTAAGGTCTTATTTTTCTTAAGCATATTTGTTAACAATTAAACAAAAATAATATTTGCAGACATTTTTTTCAAAATTGCACCCCTTCCCCAAAAAAATGTTTTAACTAAACTAGTGGCTAAATGGGTATACTGCATCAATAGAATTCTTTCTCACCACAAGGAGCATTAGTATAGAACTGAAATATAGCAGCTGTAGTCATCTGTGACATTGTGACATCACAGGTGAGAGGTAGAATTAAATAAATTAATAATATTTTAAATGTAAACAAGTATTTAAAGTGGTAGCTAGTCATAGCTAAAGTCATACCCACAAAAATGAAATATGGTATGTGTGCATGCTTTACTTAGAATCATTGAAGTAAATAAAAAAATATTATATTTATATAAAATTATAAATATTTTATTTTTAGTTGTGTGTGCATCAGAAAGTCATACATCAGAAAAAGTCATGTGATGGAAAAGTCCTACACTGTGTTGTTAGTTTTTTTCAAATCACCCAATACTTGGATTTAAAGGAAAAAGTCCGTTTTGAATGTTACCTCCTCATATGAGTGAGTACCATTACTTTTTATTTGATAATATTATCACCCAAAATAATGAATTCCTCTAAGCAGTATTATTTAAAGAAAAAATATTTCTACTTAACTGATTCACTCTAATTTTACAATGAAGATTTTTTTTGAAGGTAACTATATCAAAAGTTTGTTCATAAAAATGCTAAATTAAAAAATAAATATAAGTAGTCCTTTCAGAATTATTAAATGACAATAACGTTTTAAGCAGTTATTGGTAATTTTTATAATGTTAGATTCCATAATCAAATAATAATTCCAGGCAAGCTGACATTTGTGAAAAATTGCTATTTTTCAAAATAGCAATAGCTAGCTAGCTGTGGCAGCCTACAAGAGAAAATCAATAATGAATACCTTTACACATAATTATGCTGAATGAGTGAAGATTAGTTGATTTTTAGCTTTATAGGTGACACCTTCATTCTGTTCAACACTGGATCTGGGAATATTCTAAGAGAAAAACTTTATCATATTTTAAGAGAAAAAACTCAAAATGGTATCTCTTGCACATCATGGGCTTTACATATGTTGCATCTATAAGAAAAATTGAGACAGATGTTGTAAAACAGATTAGTACAACCCTTTCCACATGTAGTTATGATTAAAATATAATTGTCCTGTTTAAAAGCTGTTGTAAAGTGTATAACTTTAAATAAAGCATTTTATTTTGATCCTAATCTCTGTAGATTAGAATCTGAATTAAATTGTTTTTAATTAGTAATTACATTACATCCTACAAATCAATGTAAAGATAATTTTCTTATCATGAAGATGTAATTTCATAAAAATCACACTGATGTTTAGTGGAGATATGGATCCTTAAGTAATCTTTACGTTTTGCAACATACACACAATGCGGGCACTTAAATTGAGGTTCTTTGCCACATTCATATTTTTCATGTTTATATAATGAAGATTTTTGTTTATAACTTTTTGTACAACGAAAACAAAAATATGGCCCGCAATAATAATTTTTATGATATATGAGAGCTTTAAGAGTATCAAATGTACTTTTACATCTCCTACAATAAACTTTTGATACTCCATTTTCATGTAATACTGCATCATCAAAATGAAATCCATCTTCAAAATATTCTGAAAAAAGAAAAGAAAAATTTATTATCAGTATATTTAAAAAAAATGTATTTAATACATTAAGCATCTGATATAACACATTAATGCAAAGTATGTTGCCATCGACTAAGTAGGCTATTTTATGCTGTAACATTATTTTACTATTTACTTGTTTTAACTCTCTTTTCAAAAATAGAAGGAGTAATAAAAGATAAACAAATAAATCTTTCAAACAAATAAAATTATTACAATAAAAAGATGGTGAGGCAAAAACACTAACACTTGAAAAAGAGATTATAGGCAATTTTAAATCATGCAGTAACTTTAAATAGGAATACATGAAAGAAGTGAATAAGAAATACATGAATAAGAAAGAGAAAATACATAATTTAAAAATAATTTGAAAGAATGTAATATTGTGAAAATAATTGTTAAAAATTAACAAAAGTATATCCTAATACTTACAAATCTATACTTACAACACAACATAAAAAATGTCCACTTATATTATTTCCAAAATTTGGTAAAGATTAACTTATGAAATATGTTTCATATTTTATTGCATGCAGTCTATATAAACTTCTATTCTTAAATTTTATTAATTATTTATACACAGAAATGCAAGACACCCATCATACAAGTCAAATATACATATATTATATATATATATATATATATATATATAAAAACCAAGTTGATATAAAATACACAGATTGTATGTAATAAATTTTCGTATTTTTCTCAATATGTAATTTCAAATGCGTTAAACATTTCAATAGACGAACATATCTACACAGAAAATTAAATATTAAAAGGCTCTCCTTTATCTCATAATTATCAGAGCCTCTGGACCAGGATTTGTACCCAGAACCTTCTGAATAAAAGACATATTTTCCGCAATGAAAATCAAAGTTTCATTATTTTAGTAATATTTCTTTGTTGTTTGTATACAAAAGTACTTTATGACTAGATCAGTGATCTTAAACAAATCAAAAGTAATGAAAGTTAATTTTTATTTTGAATGAACTGTGTAATATTTTTACTCTAATAAATTTACTATCAATTTATCCATTAGAATTAATTCAACCTTCTACATGTACTTGATATTTAATAAGTTTAAAGAGTACATTTCTTACATTAGTGTTCAGTTCATATTATGATACTACCAACTCACATTTTTTATTTTAATATTAATAGATTCCAATTGGTAAGAGAGAGAAGAAAAAATTAATAACTGTAGCAGGCCTGATGTGAGAAATCAGTTCTTTTGAAAAATATAGATATTCTCACAGATAATCAGCATTATAAATAAAATTTTTCAAAATTAAGTTAGGAGGAAAGTAATTTCACAAATATATTCTTCAATGAGCCAAATATTCTGCAGGCATCAGAACGACAAATTCCTTTAAAAAAATATAGCTAATACTCAATTTCTGGAATGTATTTAAAAAATATTTGATTTCTAAAAAAATCATCTCCAAAAAATATGGCACCAAAAAATTTTATCTTAGAAGAAAGCTTTATCACATATCATTTAATTTGAATTAATCAAAATATTTCCATTTTTTATTAGAACATACAAGAAAAATGTAGTATTTTTCTGGAAATTTCATAATAATTCAAAAATCTGATGTGGACACTATGATTTCCTTGTACATATTAAAATACATACACAAATTTTTTTTTAATGAAAGTACATAAAATTCTATTTCACTAATAACTTCTGATTTTTTTGTTGTTAATGAATTACTATTTATTGTAAAACTTCTTCACAATAAGAGGTTAATAATTATTAATAAATCAATATATTTAAATTAAAATAAAAAAGGTTAAAAAAAAACCAAAGGAAATGAAATTGGATTTGTACCGATGTGCCTTCCCCTTGTAAGATCCAAATATTTCATTAACTAAAATTTTATTTGGCTATAACTCTGGAACCAATGAAAATAAGTACCACTTATGATATGTTGTTGAAAAGCTTTGAACGAGGCAGTTAAAAAAAAGTTCAAAATGCAAAAAGTCTGGATTTGGCCTTTTTTGAATTTTTTTTTGTCATGTTGAAAGTAATCAAAAGAGATATTTCCATTGAAATCTGAAATAGTAATTTTAATTTTCCATACATTTACAATTAAGGAAGACTACTTTATAGGTAAGATTATTTCTATCAATCATTTTTATAATTTTAATTTCAGTTATTTTAAAAAAGTATATAAATCTGAACATTGAACTTAATTTTGATTAGGTAATCTTTAGATATCTATTGGACATAATATAATATTGGCATATTAATATGCCAATGTGTGTGTGTGTGTATTTTTGTGTTTGCTTATGTGATTATTGTTATATATTTAAACATATTTACACGCTGACGTTAATAAAGCAACAAAACAAAAAAGCTAATGTTATTCTCTCAGAGCTGAATATTACTTTTTTTGTGATAATTTTTTTTTTCAAAATCTCTTATAAAAATAAGATTAATTCTATACCGAGTAATCAAATGAATTAGATACGGTGATAGGAAAAGAAATTTATTACATCACTAAAAAATAATTATTTTTAGAAGTACAAAATGTTGTAGCGTTTACATAAAGTTACCTCAGTAATAAAAAGACAAATTTAGTTCCTTAAAATACCAACATTAATTTTCTTGAAATAAATAAATCTACAATTACGAAGTATCATACATTTAAATTAATCTATAAAAAAATTATTAGGTAACTATGTACATAAAAAAAATAATAAAACAATAACACAATTAATTTACTGGTCCATTAATTCCAGTGAATGATTATGTATCTCAGATTATAGGTTCAGGTAAATAAATGTAGAACAAAGATTATTTACATAACAAATAATATAATTTTTACTTAAAAGACAAAAACAACAAACTAACACTATGGATAACTACTACTTTCTTGTAAAATTTGTTAAAAATATACAATAAAACAAGTAACAAAGAAATATTAATAAAAAAAGGTAGATGTTTAACTACATTTAATATAAATAACCAATATTTTTAAGATAACAGCTATAAAAAATATAATTAAAAAAAATAATTAGCAATAATATCAAATAAATTAAATTATATACAATTACAATTTAGAAAAAGTATACCTTAACAATTACTGAAATATTAATTTTTAAAAAAGTTATAAAATAGCTAACTCAATTAAATTTATTCAAAATAAATTATAATTAATTGAAAATTATGAAGAAATGAAGATATATACATTAAAGATTATTTAAATAACATTTACTTCTAAAAAAGTGGTATGAGTTTTTTCGGATTATTGACATTTCTTTAATGTTTAAAAATTGTTCATTATTGTCCATAGCGCTACTCGTAATCGTGGAACAATGAGAAATTTTATGAATGATAAAAAAATGTTCTTATCTTTCTTTTTTTTGAATGAACTTAATTTTTAAAAATTTATTGGAAGGAAAAAACAACAGTAACATAACCATCACTAAATACTATAAGTATTTTTATCCAACAATTTAAAAATAAGCTGAACACTGTTTTATGCAAGTATATATGAAATGATTTAATAACACCAGCAAAGAATAAAATTATTTACCCGAACACCAGTAATCTGTATTTACTGGTTAACTGGGCATAGATCTGCCTGATTATAACTGTCCTACTTCAACTGTTTTACTATAATAAATTAAATTTTGAAGTGAATGAAAAAAAGCCAAAGCCTGGATGGAATTTGAAACAAGAATCTTCCGGAAAAAAAACAACAAACATGTTTTCACTCTACTACAGAGGTGGGCTTCATAACAGACATAAAGTCTTTATATGTAAAATGTGATTGATCTGATATTTGATTTTAACATTAAGGACTATACAGCATAAAAGGAAGCTGAACTGCATTCATTTATAGTAAAATTAGTTAATCAATTAGTTTTCCCCCTTCATTAATAGCACAACTTTCTATAAATGAAAGTATATGCATAGCTTCCGTTAGTAATTTACCACACAAAATTCTACCTCACTGTTTTCAATTAAAGAATTATTTTCAATTTTACTTAATTTTTTTTATTATTTTATAAACATTATTTATTATATGTATTTTTACCATCCGATATTTTATATTGCAATGTTTGTAAAATTTATAAAACTTCACTGTTATTTATTCAATTATCTTACAAGGGATAAAGAAAATACATTCGCAATTCTATGTAATGAAGTACTCTCCCTCATTGATCTAAAACAATTTTCTTTCTCTGAGAGTAATCATGTTCACTCTGAAGCCAGTTACTGTGGTGAGCACAAGGAAGGTAAAATACAATCAACTCAGATAAGCCAGTACAATCCTCAAATTATAATTCAGTAGCATGCAGCTACTGAATTCAGTATACATGAGCATTTTTTTTTTTTAAATTTCTCTATTGAATACATTCATTGGATGATTACATAGATTAAAAAGGGTTTAGCTTAAAGGTTCTTTGACATGACAATTTTTTTTTCAAATTTCAATGGAGAGACTTTTTTTTAATTCAACAGAGGACAGTTAGGACAATTTTACCCTTAAATTTTATTTATAAAAAAATGTAAATAAAGGATATACAGAGAGCTAGAGAATACCAAACAGTTCTTTGACTAAGAGGATATTAATATTATCATTCTGAAAGGTTACAATGTAAAAAATGTTTTAGGGATACTGATTTTTACAACTACAAATAATCATTAACTTAAACATATTCATTATCATACAAATATGGAAAGTATTTTATAATTGTTATAGTTATGTCTTAATTAGTCATTGAGTTAAGAATAATGTTTTTGTTATTAAGGGATTATTATAATTGTTCCCTTAGTTTCTTTAAAAAGGGGCAATATATATTTTTTTCATAACCCATGTTAATACTTATCTTCTGTCTAATCTAATTAATGATTCACAATATAGAAATAATACAAAAATGCTCTCACTTGTAAGCATTTTAAAATCTTGCCAGATGATATGTTAAAAAATATATTAAATTCATTAATGGCGATAGTAACCCAGCAAGTTAGTCTAGTGGTTAAACTCATCATCGCAAAATCAGCTGATTATCCAAGTTGAGTATTCTAAGGTTCAATTCCTTGTAAAGGCAGTTACTTTTGTATGGATGTGAATGCTAGACTGTGGTTACCAGTGTTCTTTGGCAGTTGGGTTTCAATTAACCACTTGTCTCAGTAGTGGTCAACCTGAGTCTGATACAGACTACATATTTACCTGTACATTTACACATACATTGCAGCTATATCAGGCCTGTCAAACAAAGTAGCCGTATTTATTTATTTTTTTATTTTTTTTTGTTTTGTTTAACCTTCAGAACCACTGTTAAGGTATATCTTCAGAGGATGAGATGAATGAATTGTAACATGTGTAAAAATCCCATGCCTGACCGGGATTCGAACCCGGGACCTCCAGATAAAAGGCTGAGATGCTACCACTTGCGCCATGGAGGCCGGCAGTAGCAGTAATTGCATTTGCCTACACTCACAGAGCCAGACCCGGCAATAACTGGAAAACTGGTTGGAGAAATATGACATTTTTCATTCTGTTCCTTTATTGAGTAATTTTTTTTTTGTATAGTTATTAAGTTATAAGAAAAATCTTATTATCTATCAGCATGTAGTAAATTAAATTACTAATTTAATTTAAATTTTCAACAATCTTAAATCCATAATGTTTCATTATCTTAATAACATCTCTTTTATTATTTTGTATACCAGTAGGTTTTTCAAAAGTTTACTATAAAATAAAAGGTACTTTATGTTGGTTAATTATATGAATTTTAATTGTATCTTTTCTCCAAGTAACAAAAGGACAATGTGGACACTGAAATTGAGGCGCTTTACCACAAATGTATTTTTCATGTTTATATAATGATGTCTTCTGTTTATAAGTTTTATGACACTTTGTACATGAAAATAAACCACAATCATAATTTTCATGTTTATTTAATAAGGATTTGAGGGTAAATGTTTTGCCACAACGACCACAAGAATAATCTCCAGCAATCATTTTAGATTTTCTTCTCGAACTTCTCAGTGATGTCCATAAGTTGATATCATCATCTGGAAAATAGGTACAATATTAATAATAATAAAATTAAAAAATTTAATGATCAAGTCCTTTAATAATAAATAAAAATTATTAGCTCTAAAATAACTACAGTTCAAAAGGAGCAACAACAAACAGCTCCTATTTTAATAACTTTAAAAAAATGAATAAATGAAAACTGAACTTACCTTTGAATGAATTAATTATAAATTATTAATATTTTCTTAAATTTAATACTACTAATCATCTCCGATAATTATCTTCATCACAATATCACAAAAAATATAATTCTAATCGGTACAGTCAAGTAGAATACTTGATTTATTTTATTGGCTGGTGTCTCCAACAAAAAGGTGAAGGAGTTACTTCCTCTTTCACAGAAAATACTATGAAACTAAATAATTAAGAGTTATTATATTGGGCCAAGATTTCTAATAACCAGTTGATCACTGCCCAAAGCATTAAATTATTTATAACCATGTATAAAAAAAAACTTCCCTTTTTAAATACATGATAATGAATTGCTAGAAAATATTTTTGAAGCAATTATGTAACACTTTCTTTAGTAGAGCTGTATTTATTATTAGCAATATATAAATAAAATGTCAGCCACTTCACATTCAGTATTTTTGTTAGTTTATTTTTTTGTCCTTTTTATTTTTTATTTAAATATAGCGAATTAAGTTGGAATACTGGGGTAAATTTCATCTTTACTTGCTCAGTGTCTTAAAGCTGTTTTGACAAACAGATTTCAGTGTTTTGTTTGTTCATTTAACACATTTCCCCACCTCCCAAATTTAATCCAAACAAATTCATGTGTTTGAATTCATAGTTTATGTCATATGAATAAAATTTACACAGTGTGGCTTACACACATTAGTTCACGATCTATGAGGTGATTTATAAATATCAATTTTGATGTTTTGTGTAATGTTTCCTTGCTTTGTAGTGTTTTCTTCCAGTCTAATTTGTAAACTTTTGAGACATTAAAAAAGTTTATTTTGTGAATTTTAATATTCTTTATTTGTTAGTGGTTTTGAAAGTATTGACGGTAGTGTGACACAAACTAAACAGATTCCAAATAATTTTCAGCTGAGCACTGTAATGTTTGCAATACTGTAAGATGGTCCCTCAGAGATCTTCTTAATACATTTTTCAATGGATTTAGATGGTGAATTATTTTGAAATCTGCTAATTATTATTATTTTTAGAGATGTTAAACAGTTTTGTCTTGCTATCAATTAATATTTGGGTAATACTATAAAATGCTGATATCAAATTTATTATGTCAAACTGTTTCTTGTAATCAATTTTTTCCCTATTTTCTCCTTCCATGATTGGTGTATAGATATGCTCTGTATGATAATAATAATACTTTTCATTCAATTTTTCTGGAGATGCTACTGGCCAATTAGGTGCACAAGTTGATAAGTTCTTAGTAATACATAAAAATTTCTAGCTTTTGTGTGACACTATATTGTTAACTTATAACTTCAGAAATTTTACAGTATATTATTAATATGTGTTAAGAATAAATTCACAAGATAAATTATCATCATATTTGCATTCATGTTTAATCAGGGCAAAAATAAAAAATGCGTGAGATTTTTTATCATGTCAAATGGATAGTAATTCTTTTCTGTAGTAGTAATTCTTTTTATTTCACAAATTAAACAGCTTACAAAAAATTTATTTGCTACTTATTGTAAAACCATAATAGTTGTAAAATATTAGTTCTACAATGTAACAACTTAATTATAAAAAATCATAGTTATTATAAATATATTATTTAAAAACAGAAAAATTATAATTTTCTTTGGCAGCTTATAATTTTTTTTTTTTCATTTGATGACAATTTCCAAACAGGATAAATTTTTTCAACAAAACAGAAGTTTATATGATCTTAAAAAGAAATTAATTTTTTTTGACAGTAGAAAGTTAAAACTATTCATAAAGCTAAGACAGTTTATTTTAAAATGGAAGTCAATGTCTTCATTAATGTCAATTCTCTTTGGTATAATGTACACTCATTTTCAAATAAAAATGTCTAATTACTTAGTGAATCATTATTGCCTTAACATAATAATAATAATAATAATTAAAAAATTATAAATTATTACAATATTTTCTTAAGAATATTGTGAAACAATTTTGTCATGTGATAAGGAGTTGACATTACAAATATCAAAATAGTATGGTACTTCTGTATAACTTGTTTTGTGTGATATGTAAAATTTATTTTTAATGGAATAATTAAAAGAAAGGTGTACATTTTTTCCCTATTGTGAAAAAGATTAATCTTTCATTAAATGCTTGTACAACCATATGTATTACTTCAGATATGAGAAATAATTTTAACACAAAACACTTATAAAGATAATTTATTAAAAAAAAAAAAAAAATAGATGCAATAGAGAACAATAACAACAGTATAATCACAATAGCCTTAAGCAATTTCAACTGAAACAAGATTAGATTTCTATATTAGAAATATATTTTGTTATGTAACATCGTAAACTTGTTTGTTCAAAATATATCTACAAAAATCAAGCAAGAAATAATTAATGCTGACAAATTAAAAAAAATTTTTAAAGTTTAAATTTAAAACAAAAAAAAAACCTCATATGTTTTTAACTGTTTAAATACCAACCATGTACTTCACAATTTAAACATTTTTGTAATTTTAAATTTTTCGATTTTTTTATTTAGCAATAAAAAAATGACATCCTTGTTTAAAAAAATGTTTATTTTCAAAAAGAATTTACATTGCACTTAAGATTTTTAAATCCTAATCATTAAAAAAAAAAAAAAAAAAATGAAATGTATCTGGAAAATTGACAGTTAAAAACAGGTAACAGCATAAGATGTTTTTTACATAAATTATTAAAAGTAAATAATTTTTAATAAACTCCGTTGATGTTAAAATATTGTAGCATTTTAATAAATGTATAAATAAAACAAATTTGCAGATAAAGTTTCCCCTGTGCTGCAAGAACTGGTAAAATAAATTACCAAAAAAGGGGGCTGTACTATACTGACATAAAAACAAATATATTTAAAACATAAATATGATATAGCTAAAAAATAAGTAAGTCTAATGATAAATTTAAAATTAAATTTACATTCATATTCATGACAAGTAAAAGTGATAACATTATTAATTAAAAGGGAACGTATGTCTACTTATAATATGAACTTTAAGTCTTTCTTTCCATTTGGTAGCATAGGAACATTGACTACATTTAAATTGTGGTTCTTTACCGCATTCATATTTTAAATGTTTGTACAAAGATGTAGTTTGTTTGTATGTCTTCTTACATTTTGGGCATCCAAATAGACCACAGTCATGAGTAACATGTCTCTTTAACAAAGATATTCTATCAAATGTTTTATTACATCTTTTACAAACATATGGTAAAGTAGGTTGATAAGGAAAATCAGTCGCAGTGGATGTAAACCAATAATCAGCATCCCCATTCCAAACTGAAAATTATAAAATTTTGTTAGAATAGTATAAGTAATAGACTGAAGCATAATAATAGTATAAGTACTAATCTAACTATAGTGCTACTAAATAAATAAATAATTTTAAATTAAATAATTATAATTAAAAATTATTAGAAAAAAATAAATAAAGCATATAAAAATAAGACATATAAGACCTTAAACAGATACTTTAAAAACGGTGTAAAAGACCTTAATAAAAGTGCAATCAAGTAATCAGGAAACTAAGATGAAATTAAAAAAAAAGTTTAATATTTCCCAATAATGTGAATGACTGTTAAAAAAAAAAAAACAGTTATATAATTATCACTTTTACATTTATACTGAAAGAAACTCAAGTTCAATAAATAATTTTACGTTGGTAGAAATGTGAGTTTATCAGTTCACTTACTAATAAGTCATATAACATAAATTCAAACAGGAGAGCCCAGATAATACAAGAGGATTCCAAAGTTCGCCCCAATATTTAGACCACCACACAGAACATGCATAATGAAAATTTAACACATATACAGACATATGTTTTATTAATTATTATAATCAATCCTTAATATTCTATTAATTACTTAATAGGTCTAATCTTTAGACAAAGAATATTAAAATTAAGAGGATGCAATCCTGAATTACTCCTTGTTTGAATCACTGAACACTTCACTCCTTGTTTTTCCTTATTGCTCTGACATTGGATGTTGGTTATTCTTAAGAATTGTTATGCTAACTTTGAGATTTGGTCTCATGTCTGATCACCTATAACCGTTACCTGTTCTGGTACTTAACAAACATTTTATAGAAAAGACCATTCAGAAATCTTTTACGGTTTAGAGTCAATAAGTTAAATAATTTCAATATGGGAGTAATGAAATATAAAAAAAACCATAAAACAGAAACTACAAAATAATTTAATTAAATTTATTTTGCACCAGTCACTAAAAAGTGAATCAGTAACTTTTCAATGGCTCATTTTATGTTTTACAATTATGGCTAAATATAAAATATATGACAAAGAACATATTTATCCCTCTGCAGTTAATATCACTCTGTAGATAATTTCTACTAGTCTCTGTCTAACACCCACAGCAGCTAAGACAGTCAATTTTTGCCATGAATATCATTAAAAAAAAAAAAAAACACAAGTTTGATTCGAATATTCTTCTTTCCATTAAAAGGTCCTATTTTAATGTCAATAAGTCTCAGATGTAACCAAGAAATCTCTTCACTTATTTTAGATAAAATTACTGAGGTTGATAAATAAGTATCAAATAAAAATAAACAAAATAATGAGGACTTGCAATTTTTGTTTACAGTAGAGTTAATTTAACGGAAAGGAAGTTACGCTTGTATGAAATACAATCATAATTTCCTTTCCATTAAATTAACTCTTTTCCTGTGTAATGTTACATTGGAAAAACAAATAGTTGAAATAGTTTAAGAGAAGTACACCTTATAGAAAAAGTACACAAATAGTGATAAAAGAATTATAAAATTCTTTTATTGTAAGTGTATTAATACTTAAAAATATAAAAACTGGTTGAAGTCACAACACAAATGACTATCAAGCCCTAAATTTATGTAAAACGTATACACTTTTCCAGGCTTATGACATTAAAGAAGATATTGTAAACATAAATAAAAACTAGTATTCATGGAAATGTAAATCAGTTTATAATTAATTTATTATTTTATGTCATTAGATCAACTTAAATAATTTATTTCACTTAATTTTTAGGATATATTATCAACTTTAGAACATTTTAAAGTTGGTTTTTTAGATCAAACTTTGGTGTTTAAACAACAAATATTTGTTGAAAAAATAGTTTTTTATTTAAGCAAAACCTCTTTTTAGACTTATCTTCAGTAAATTTATTGTTTAATAAATGTATATAAACTACCATAATCATAATGGTTGTAGTGGCCTAATATAAGTCACAAGTTACTTATAAAAACAACAAGTATTACCAAGAATAACAATCATCCCATGCAAAACTTAATAGGGAAAGTGAGGAGTGATGTGGTTTCCGATATTTTCTTTTAATGCTGTTACTTATCAATATGTCAAGTCTATAGAAATATAGATTTCTTTACAATAAAAAGTGATACCTTCACTCTGTTCATCACAGATAATGCTGAATAATGAACATTTTTGTTGTCAGACAAAGCAAATATAACCAGATTTTCTAGTACTAAAACTTCTTTTCATACATCAAACCAGTAAGAAGTAATTTAAAGTAATAAAGTAATCATTCTTTGTTCAATAAATAAATATATTAAATAAAAAATAATTAATGTTCAAAATAAAAAGGCGACAACAAATGCAATACTTTTTTTTGAGCATTCGTTATTTATTTTTAAATAATGGAAAAATAATTATACATGAAAATAAACAAAAAAATCTATTTAATTCAAAAGATTAATATTTTAAAAATTTGATCGGCTCTCCCATCTCCAATACTGACTCAATGTATTTTTTTAGGTCACTTGCATTACTACTACGTCCTAGTAAGACATAAAAAAAAAGATTAGTTAAAAATATACAATAAATAAAATAGTAGTGTTTTAAATTTTGGGAGGATTTTTTTTTTGTTTTTGGGTACCCGGGTCATGAAACCTAGAGAAATTCAGAAAATTACCATATCCTATTTTTGACTGATTACCATACTTTCCTTTTTGCTGCATAGCTTGAGAGCTGATTCCATAAAAGTAAGGCACAAATATTATTCAGAATTTTAATCATTAAGGTAATAAAACAAAAGTGCAGTAAAATAGTGTGATAGTATGAAAATTAATGTTATGATTTTGAAACTAAGATCAGATTCACATCCTATTATTTTTTAAACAAAGATTCATTTTACAAAGCCTTCGAAATCTCTATCAATTCTTTGCACTGAAATTCAGCTAGCTTCATAAATATATGTTATCGTACTGTCCATATCAACATTTAAAATACCTAAATATTAAGAAAAATTAAGAACACTGCTAACAATACTATAGCATTAACTAATTTGTTCTATCATTATAATAATTGGGGAAAAAATGGTAAATATAATTTCAATTCTTTTTATTATCTTTATGTAGAATTTGCCACTGAATACAAATTATTGAAATCCTGATTGATGAGGGGGGTCTCACTGTATAATACCTTATACTACATCACTGAAGCAATCAGCTAGGATACCTCCAAGCAAACATTGAGTGAAATTTCTCCAAGATATACTATTAACCCAATATGAGCATAACTGTAATCTTGGAAAAATATAATAATAATAATAATAATAATTAAAGGTTAAATTTAAAAAAATAATAAGAACAAAATACAAGTTTTACATTATATTGAAGAAAAATCAAAATATTCTGAACAAAATCACAATTTAAAAAAAGGCATAGAATTAACATAATACAAAGATTTTTCACAACAAAATAAAAAATTATTAGGGTAAATTAAATTAAGGTAACAATTTATTAAAACAAAAATTCAAGATAAAACAATCTGTAGTTATACTCATATTTTATTACAACAAAAGTCAACAATATCACAATTATGATATTAAGTAATGAATAATTTTTCAAATTGTCAACAAAACAATCTAACCCTTAAAATGCCAATTTCAAAACAAAAATTTTTACTACCAATAAAAAACTTGATCAACACACACACACACACACACACACATGCATATATATATTTATAAACTGGCAGCAGATGTTCATAATAAAGTGTTTCTCATTAAAAAAAAAAAAAAAAAAATTATTTCTCAGTAAAATTACTTATACAATAATAGTTATTTTATAAACAGTATACTCATAGGTTTACTTCCTATTCAGAAACATACAAAAATTAAACTAATACAATAATTAATATTCATAATGAAACAAAATCAACCCAAATCACATGAGTAATTTAAACATTTTCCAACATTAACAAATTTCTTATCATTATAAATCAATACAAATATATGAAATATTTACAACTTATAAAGAGATAATTATGATTTGATTATGAATATACTATCACAATCAGCTGACAATGAACACATCTTTTCTTATGTACTGAATTGTATGGAAAGAAATATACTTGACTAGCACCATTTATAATTTGTTTATGGAACCCAAAATTTTTAATAGATCACAAACAAATTATAAAACTGTGGATTAACAGATATAAGAGAATTCTGGAAGCTAATTTTACACAATTTATGTAGTTAAATTATGTTATTTTGCTTCTTTTCAAGTATATTGTGGATTAACACAATTCTGAGATATATCACTCAAATTTCCAGTCAACTTATAAAACTTTACATAATCATTCAACGAAGAGGATATATACTTTAAAAAAGGGAAAGAATTATCCTATAAATGAATACCACTAACAATAATACAAATAAACTGAAATTATAATAACAACACTTTAATTTTCTGTTCTCTGGGATACTTCAGATGTTAATGTTACAGAACAATTTGCTAGCAAAGGATCCAGTTTATTGTATTACTCAGGACCCACAATTATAGGTTGGCAATGGTTTTTTTTTAATAATAGTCAGCACATTAAAAATGGATAATTAATTTTTAATTAAAAATTAGATAAAATTAATTTTAAACTAATCATTTTAAAATTTAAATTGTAATTTTTAGTTCTATATTGATAAATTCTGCAATTTTTCAATGCATCAGCAGATGTTTTTGTGGAAGTTTTTTAAATTACAAAGATATATATTTATGATGAGGTCAAAAAGTGTATTTGACTTGATGTTTCTGTCTATTTATATACTGTAGTCTGGCTGTTTCATATTTTTATTCATTTATGTTCTATTCCAACTAGAAATGGCTGCAAAAGTAACTAAAAGTATTAAATGTAAGTAATAACAACATAAATCATAAATGAATTTGGTTCAATTTATCACTAAAAATTATTAGTTTTGTACAGTCACAGTCAAAATATGAGGAATATTTGAAAACTTCTATAAGTAAACTGTAATTCAGTAATGAATTGATAAATGAAAAATTTAATTCCAACAAAATACGAATGTAAAACTATTTTTTAAATGAATAATTTTTTACCTTAATTAGCATATAAAGTATATTTCTTTAAAATCTGTTAATGCATATTCTAGGTCAACTTGTCATCAACTATCAATCCATGATACCTAATATTAATGACTCTGAACATAGTGAAAATCAAACTATTTCACAATACTTTAAAGCAGGAGTAATAGATAACGTAAAGTTTACAAGTTTAGTTGTGGATTCATTTAAAGTTAGTTCACTGCATGCAAACCACAGCCACATCAAGTTGATTTAAATTTAAGTATTCAAATTTTGCATATCTTTCCATCTGTATAAAAAATATCACAAACACCTTAAGCATGCACTTAATTCCTTGTCTGGATTTATTACTGATTTATAAACAATAAATGGTACATAAAAACATGACTCCAAATAACAAATATGATAGATTCATAACATCAGGCTGGCACATAATAAATCATATAAATACTGTACAACTAGCATTTAAGGACTTAATTTCACAATAGTTAACAATAATTAACAATATCTGGTTTAACATATATTAACTACAAAAAATTGATTTTAACGAATGTACATAACATAAAGATTTATGTGTTATAAATAAAGCAAATAATTAAACAGGATTTTTATCAACTATAAGTTATAGTTGATGATATTTCAGTGAAATGACGAGCTCGCAAGTGAGCCTTTAAATTTTCTTTTCTCTTCGAACTATGGGCACAATGAGGGCAATGATATTGAGGAAGTTTTCCACATTCAAACTTTTGATGCTTATACAGTGAATTTTGAAGTCTATATGTTTTCCAGCAGCGTGTGCAAGTGAATCTTCCTTCATCACCATTTTCAGAACCATTGTAAGAAAAATTACTTAAATTATTCAGCCAGCTTTTTGAGTCCCAAATTTTTACTGAAACAACAATAAAATATCAAATAAAATTAATAAAATATATGTATATAAAATTTATTTTAAAGATGACTGAAAAATAATACATCTTTAATTAATCAAATTTATACTGATACATCAATAAATGATTCATTCATTAAAAACTAATAACATTAGAACGAAAACAAATGCACTAAACAATAATATGACTTTTTAAGCCAAAACAATAATTATTACAAAGTAACACACACAGATTTTAAAGGAATTATTATTATTATTATGATAAAGTACAGAATGATTATATAAAGTACAATGATGTCTGTTACTGTGATTCTGCTTAACTGAAGTTAAATTTAACATAAAAAAATATCAGATAAAAAGATACTGATAAAAAGATACAGTCTACACACATGCAGTTTAATTAAACACGTATTAATTCTAATTAAGGAAATGTTTACAACTATTCCAATTGAAAAGCGATACAAAATATAAGTTATCATGAATGGGAGCTTCAAAATTACTGTTGGTGTATTATTATTATTACTTTTAATTAAGTTATTATATGTATTATATATATATTATATAATAACTTAATAATAATGGTCTCTTACTATGTATTAATATTTATCACAATTAAATATAAAAAAAAAGTTAAATTTTTAATTATTTTTTATCCAGATATCTGATACAGCTTTCCCTCTGAATTTTCCTAATTCTTAATCTAAGTTCCGAACACACATTTTACAAACAATACCCATTTTTAAATAAATGGTATTTTTATATTCCTCATACTTCAAAATTTAAAGAAAATTAATTTTCACGCCCCCTCCCCCACACCCATCATGCAACAGAAAATAATATGTGAATAAAATGACCTTTCTTAAAAGGTCAGTGAAAATAAATCATAATTTACATAATGGTAATAAATAATACAATATTATAATTTTATATTATCTCTAGGTATGATCAACTTGATTTATTTTTTTTGTAACAAAATCAAGCAGTACTTTTTTTTTTCTCTGAAGTGTCATAATAAAACAGTAAGTTTATCATTCATTATCATTAAATATTTATTATGCTTATATATATTTCCATCTAAAGTATAATGTTCTTGGGATCCTTCAAAAAATCAAGAGTTATTAACATACTACGACAGGGTGCCACAAGTATGAATTGTATAGACTGATACTTAAAGTACTAAAAGTGTTAATGTATTTTTGATTTTATATTTTTGAATGTATAATCTTAATAAAAAAAAAAAAACTAATCACATAGCCTTAAACAATAACAGTCTTCACCTCTACCAAACAAAATTACAGAACTGTTTTTGTATAACTCGACATAATACTTCAGCTTGAAAGAAAGATCATATTATGTTTTGTTGCCATTTATAAGAAATAACAAAATCATTTTAAAAATATTTCCTATGACTTTATTTAAAATGCAATTAAAGTTATTTTGTTTTAAACAGAAAACTATTAC
>JAAAKQ030087656.1:0-33432 GCA_010016005.3 Zanna intricata
GCACATACAAAGACTACCAGCAACAAGACTGACGAAACAAATACACGATATAACGACAACACTAAAAAGCACAACCATCTGGGTAATGCAAACACGAAAAGATGTCCAAAAAGCAAATATAAAACAAGAAGAAATCTTAGGCAGGAACACATTCAGAAACAAGATATACGAATGGAAAGTTGAACCGAAACAATACAGACCCAAATGGTCTGATGAAAGAAAACAAGAGTTCAACCAGATAATGAAACCATGCTGACAAAAAAGAAAAAACAAAAATAGAGTTAACGTTGCTTAGCGTCTTCCTTCACGGGAGTTTACCGCCTAAATAAATATGAAATTATTAAGAATTTAATTAATTAAGGTAATTTAAAATGGTCCGAAAGGTAGAGGGAAGACGGTAAGGCTCGGTGGAACAAGCGCCTCATCCAAGACTTAGATGCCTGGTGTAGAAGAAGTTTTGGTGGAATAAATTATGATTTGACACAAGCTTTTAAGGGACATGACGACTTTGGACTGTATCTACATCGAATCGGAAAATGTGATACAGCTGAATGCTGAATGCATGAGACCTAGACTCTCCGGAAAATTTGTTATTTAGTTTCTATGCATGGGTAGTCACGCAAACACGAGCAGGTTTGGCACATCTTACGCCGGATAGTCTTGTTTCATTTATGCTTGGTTCCTCGGATTGCTGGAGAGCGGTCAATGATTATGAAGTCTCGGTAATCACCAGGAAGGAGGAGGAAGAGACAGGCGTTTTGGATTATAAATAAAAAAAAAATTTTTTTAAAGTGGAACAATAGAGGATCGGCTTTACGCCAATACAAGTATAAAAGTCCTCCATGGCTGTGGTGAAGAGTATGACCGGAAAGGGACGGAGTGACGGATAGCTCTCTGACGAGTCGTCACTCGTCCGTGCTTGTGCGGATGGGTGACAATGATGAGGCACGGGGACTCCGGATCTTCTGATCCCAAAGGCACCTGCCTGAGTAATGCTTAATTGCGGGTCCGGTCTCGGGGTGGCGGAGAGCCACCCCGAGACCGGAATTATGACCCACAAAGATGTTAACAAAGATGAGACTTAACAAAGATGTTAAAGTAAGTGCGTATACCGACTAAACTACCCATGAGGGTGGTTTAGTCGGTATACGCACTTACTTTAACATCTTTGCGGAACCTGATTTGACCTGATTATCACAAGCCCGGGCTATCCCGAGTTATAACTCGGGATTCGAGTCCGACACTCCTCCATGAAGACCCTATGGGGAGTACGTAACAGGTATTCCTTCGAAACTCATCGATAACAAAAAAAAAAAGAAAAGTAATTTAAAATTAGTTAATAATATTTATATTTTATAATTATGTTATCTGAAGTTATAATTTAGTTCCTTAAGTAATTAAATAAATAATAATAACAACTCTTTTTTGAACTAACGGTGTAGCTTTCATAATCAGTGGAATTATTGTTGATATTCTGTTGGAATGGATCAATGGACGATCTAGCTGAGAGATTTCATTATAATTTGAAAACGAGTCAATTTTATTGGTAAAAATCGACCGCAAATAATTTCAAAGACAGGTTGTTTATTGGTCATAGAATTATGATATTTTAATATTTAAAACAGTTTAAAGATGTATACTAATATTTATATAATTACCATAAATTTAATATAAATAAAATGTATATACCAATTTATACTCGTATATTATACAGTGTCTTCGATTTATTAATAATCTATGATAAAACGAGAAATGAATACAAGGTTTTTAATCACATCTTTAGCAATTTTAAAATTATGTTGGTTATGGTAGAGACGTTCCAAAAATAATCAAACATTTGTACAGCAGTATTAAAATATATCCATTTTTATATAGCAATGTTAAATAGGTTATAACTAAAAACAAAAATACATATACATATATGTATATATTATTACATTATTAATATATTAAATTATGTATATATTATTATTATAATATATCCTTGAATTTCAGTATGTAGAAATCTTTGGAGTTCTACTTTGCTCGCGTGAGAATGAGTCTCGTGGGTCACCGTAAGATTAAAAAATGACATAAAACTTGTATGTAAAACCTATAATAACTTACTAAAGAAGTCGATATCGATTTCAAAACCCAATAATATATATATATATGATTAAAATTAACATTTGTTGGTTCAATTTTGGTTTAACGTAATTAAGGATAAACTATAAGTAAAATTGATGAAATGTAACCTTTCATTTTGAACTTCACAATCCTGTATGGGTATAGAAAATTGGAGATAATATTTTAGTAATTATTTGTGTAATTATTTCTCTCAGAGTTATCGCTATTCAAAAATTACCGGAAGGAATAAAATGTTTAAATAAAGAATGCATTTTCAAAATCACATTTTTAATGAAATCAGGAAGATACTGAAGTTGTTCAAGAACAATTTTGTTCTTTGTTTGTCAAATTCCAGGAGTAACATCATTGATATTTTGGTATTGTAATGGTTAGATATTTTAATCATGTTTTACAACCTCTGATTGTAAAAAAAAAAAAGTTTACAATAATAATTCAACAAAAATAATAACAACAAAATTTTTATCGTATATATATGAAAAAATAACAGAAGTTATTAGTGACATAAAATTTTATTACTTTTCATATTTTTAAAATATGTATATGTAATTTTAAAGGCGTACAAGAGTCATGTGATGTCTACATCAGATTTTTTTATTTATGATTTAGATAGCAGTGACATTGGTATGGTTTGAAGTTTTATAAACATTCTTAGGATCATAAGAAAGCAATAGTTAAACTTTCGTAATAATTAATTCAGTAGTTTTTCCTGGTTATCGGGCACAAACAAAAAAAAAACATATTTCTTTACATACTATTGAGTTATATATTTTTTAAGTACAATTTAAAATTTGTAAAACTTAAGTGACAAGCAAGCTATTTTTTTTATTGAAAAAAAAAAATTGTAAAGTTACTTGATATTTTTCAAGCGGAATTTAAAATTATTTAGATTAGAAAGAGATCGTGGATACCGATATTTTTTGGTGGTTGGGTTTCAATTAACCACACTTCTCAGGAGTGGTGGACCTGAGATTGTACAAGACTGCACTTCATTCACAATCATACATAACATCCTTATTCATCCTCTGAAGTAATACTTTACGGTAGTTCCGGAGGCTAAACAGAAAAAGAAAGATTGAAAAGAGAATTTAAAAATATTATAAGTGTGTTGTTTTCACAGTACAACTATGGATGAGATATATACGAGTATATATATATATATATATATACACGTTAATACATTATTGTTTTTTTTTTGTTGGAAATAATTGTAAAAATATATAAAATAAACATCAAAATATATTTTTGTTATAATTTTCCAGGAATATTATCCCAGAAGATTGGTCAACGTAATGAATGGATAATGAAAACAAATTCTACTCGGAATAAAATTCAATGAGACAATCAAATATTATTAAATCCAGGACTTAAATAAATGAATTGAATTTTTAATTTTTTTATTTATTTCCATAATCATTGTATATATTCACATATTTTTAAATAATGAAGAAAACAATGATTATACGACTAAAAAAGACGTATAATAAATTTTAACTAAAATAGAACAAAAACATTTACATTTTAAATTGAATAAATAAACATATATTTGAAATGGTTAGTTGTTAAGACTCATTATTCATTCCTAATAAATGTATTAAATTGAAAAATCTTTATCCAATAATTGTTATGGAAATATCGAATATCTAACTTGATTAATATAGATTTTTAATTTTTCCATTAATCTAAAATTTATTTATCTGTTTACTACATAGCATTATAATATTTTTAACAAAAATATTCATGTAAGAATAAAAGAAAATAACGCTAATCAATACAATTAATTATTTTATGAATCATTTTACATAAGTATTTAATACACAACATAATATTTTAAACTAAATAATATTCAGTATAACGTTTAGAAAAAAGCTGGCAGTATTGCATGACTTCCCCGGTCTTAATAAAAATTAAAAAGAGTAAAGAGGCAAAAAAATAAGTATAAATATATATATATATAATGTATGTGTGTGTGTGTATGTGTGCGCGCGCGCGTGTGGGTGGGTGGGTGTGTGTGTGTATTTGTATACGAGAAATATGTTTTATGAATAATTTTCTAGAAATAAAAAGATTAAGCTTAATGAATCTTTATGTTAAATTTATTTTAAATCTAATACCCCTTCAATAAAACCTAAATTAGGGAAAAATGAAATTTTTTGAAAAAACGTTTCTAAACTTTTGGACCGTGGTCAATAATTAAGAAAAAAAAAATAGACATTTCTTAATAGCTCTTATACGAAGTTTAAAATTTCAAACAATAAAAAAATATTTAAACCGAAGTGAGATAAAGTAAAACAAAACAAACACATTTCAATTTAAGAGGTAGTGGTTGATGATTTTTTTTTAAACACAAATTTTTAGATTATTTACATATAAATTGTAGGTAACACATTTTCTTTAAAAAAAGTAGTCTCTCGGCCTTTCATCCGGAGGTCCCGGGTTCGAATCCCAGTGGCATAGAATTTTCATACACGCTACAAATCATTTATCTCATCCTCTGATGTTAATAGCTAACGGTGTTTCTGGAGATTAATAAAAACAAACATTCATTAAAATTTTATTATAAAAAGAATTAAATGATTTATTATTATTTAAATAACAAAAAATATTATTTATGTTTTAAAATGGATTCTTTAAACATTAAATATTCTTCATTTCAATTTTATGTTTTAATATTTTTTTTTTGGAAGCTCCTATGCGTGATACAGATCTACAGCTTTCCACAAATAACAGTAAAAAAAAAAGATCTATTAAATAATGATTTAACGTTAATAAAAGTTTGTAGCTATTTTGAAATTACCCATAATCAGAAAATTTAACTTATGTATTTCTCATCTTACATAATAATAATTAAAATACTGCAATATAATTAAAATACTATACATATTCTTATTGGTTTATTGTTACAATAAAAATCTAAAACGATTTAGTTTTTTAAAGCTAATAAAAACACTCTTAAATTTCTTTTTTTTTCCAACTAGTGTACAATAAGCAACCTCTCCCTAACGGCTGAGTGAGATGAGGGTGGAATGTATGGTATTTAAATAAGGTATAGTCATGGACAGAGTAAAGCCGACCATTCCCGAGACGTGTGGTTAATTGGATCCCAAATACCAAGTATTTTCTCGAAGTACTGAGACTTATAGACATTAGGGGAAAAGCATATTAGTGGAAGGAAATTTCAATGCTAAGGCTCCTGAATTTGCGAGTGATGTTAGAAGTATTCAAAGTAGGCATTTGAAAATACTTTCGAGGACGCATGGGAGCCCCTCGAGAGTTAAGAGGGTCGTGCACAGGAGGAGGCCGGGTGCGTGCAACATGCACTGAATCCATAATAGGGATATATTTTAGGACCAGGAAGGTGTCGGAATGCTTCATTGAGCAGAAGAGACCCTGATGGGGGTCCTAGAGTGGCCCTAAGACAGGGAGGGGTTAATCTGCTGCCACGACAATTCGCGGTGACCGAATAATGCCTAAGGGCGAGTCCAGTTGCCTCGGGGGTGATAAGAGTTTCGGAAAAAAAAAGGTATGCATTTGAGCGACAAAGTGCTTTAGGATTAACGTGCAGCACATATGGTGATGGAGCCACATTTCAGCGCGGCGCATCTCGCTCAGCTATTGAATTTGCGTTTTTGACAACTGAATGGCTGTTTCAGGTTCTTGGAACACCAGAAAGATCCCAGTAGTTGTGTTGTTCGATGTAAAAAATGCGTTCAACTCCCTGAACTAGGAGTCGGTTTTCCAGTCCATGAGGGAGAAGGACATTAAAGGTTCCTAAAACACATGGTCCAAAGACATCTGGAGAACAAGTACGTGATTTACCCGCTGGGAACGAAGAGGCTTCAGTTCGAAGCATATGCGGGGTACACTCCAGGACTCTGTCCTGGGCTCCCTGTTGGTGAATTTGGTGTATGATAGTGTGATTGGACTTGATTTTCCAGAAGGAGTTACACTGACAGCGTTTGCTGACGACCTTCCTCTCTTTGTGACAGCGAGGTCTGAAGAGAGGATAGCTGATGCCACCAATGCTGCAATTCAAATGGTGAGGCTTTGGATATTGGGAAGGGTCTTCATTTGTCTCCTCAGTTAACAAAGATGGTGGTTATGAAAGGAGAAAAATTCATACAATTCAGCTCCGTTTGGAAGATGCGCTGTTCATTCGCTGAATGCAGTCAAGTATCTCGGTATATGGTTCGACCATAAGCGTTCTTCCACTTTTGATGTGAAAGAAACATGCCAGACGGCCAAATAGACGATAAGAAATCTTGCAGACTTCTTGGTTACGTTACGGGACCCCGCAACAAATTCTGTTTTACTGTATGTTGTCCAGTGTGGTATCGTGGACTTGTGTTAGAGCGCAATAGACGCTTATTGGAGGGAATGCAGAGAATTACTCTCAGCGACATGTGCATATAACACTAAATCAACTGAGACGATCCTGATAATTGCGGAGGTCCAGCTCACCAGACTGCATATTAAAATCTATAAAGGAGGAAACTAATAACAGTGTACGACGAGACATTGACAGAATGGCAGGCACGTTGGAACGCATAGGACTCATCCGACGACCATGGACACATCGTTTAATCCGTGACATTATTGTTGGATTGGGAGAAGATTTGGTGGGCTAAACTTTTGGCTCACAGTTACTAACCGACCACGGTTGTTTCAAGTCATATCTTTACGGTAGAAGGAATGTGTCCTAACTGTGTCGAACACGATATGCATAAACATGTGGTTTACACCTGCCGAAGTGGACCCAGGTTGACTTGGCTGTGAGAAGTGTACGGGACCGATTAACACCGAAAATTTTATTCAGTAGATGCTCTCGGGAGAACGAGAATTCAATATAGTATTAACATACATATCAAAGATTTTACAGCGAAAGAAGAGGGCTATGAGGGAAAAGATAGCCTCGCGTCAAGCTGTAGTTTGTCTGTGCTTGCATGGATGGGTGGCGGTGAGGAAGCGTGGAGACTCTGGATCCCCTAAGCTAGTCTTTCGTTCGTCACATGGTAGTCTCACATGTATTATATTTGCAGACAGGTCCGGCTCTCGGATGTAGATTACGCGCAGTTTTTGGTTTAGTGGGTTCGACTCCCGTACAGCTGGGGGACGGTAAGATCTGTTGCCCTAAGCAGCGATAACAGTCATCCGTTCTACTACTTCGAGAAGGGCGGCCGGCATGCCATGGTGTGGTGATTCCTCGTCTGTACACGCTAAATTAAAAAAAGAAAAAATAAAGTGTACCGGTATCCACTGTCTAGTATTCAAATCCGAATAAAAACAACTAACTTTTACTATGAAAATCTCTCAGAACCTTCGACTTCGAAAATCAGTTTTTAAATCGGCTGGTTTGCGACAAAGAATTAACTACTAGACCAGCCCAGTGCGCTGGTATAATGGAACGTCAGTTATCATTACCGGGTAAATAAATATACACAAATTTATTAGTACATTTAGTTTATTAGTATAGACAACACATTACATAAATTGATTTTTTTATTTTAAATCATGTACCTTCCTTGTGGATAAGTAAATGAAATCTATGGAAACAAAAATTACTAATGTAACGATAAATATTAAATATTTATATTAAAATTTTAATGCTGAAGAAAAAAACTGAAGTTACAAGGAAAAGGTAAATACGATAAATAAAAACAAAAATTTTAATTAAAACTTATAATGTTCGAATTTATTTAAAATAAATACAATACACAAAAACACGTACACTTTTTCAGCACATTTCAACTAATTTTAGTCGTATATATAAGTGGTTTCTTTTTTTTTTTATTTATTTAAGTTACAATTATATAAATAAATAATACAATATTATTTTATTGTAATAATTAATAATAACGTAATTTTTTTTTTATTAAAATGTAAAATGGTATACATCATGTTTCTTCTTTTTTTTTTGTCTTTTGAGCAACATTTATATTATAAAGCAGTAAATTTAATTTAAATATTTACATTAAAAAGAGAAAAACAAACAAAATATGAAATAAAGTGATTTATGTTTATTAGAGCCACGTAAAATTTAAATGCATAATTCAAATATTTTATTTTATTTTCACATAAGGTAAATAAAATCAGGGAGTACTTTTTTTAAATTTAAGTTAAAATACAGTAGAGGCGATGGAAATGTTTACTGGATACTAAACTAGAAGTAAAATGTTAGCACTATTATCTTATAACCGTGGTTTCACAGATTCTGCACAAATTTTTAATGATTTTTATTTCAGAATAAATTAGAAGGAATGTTGTTATTGAACAAGGAGAAATGTTTGTTGTTATTAAACAACATAGTTTAATAACAACAAACGTATTGTGAACTGTGGAAAATAATGGAACGGGTCGATTTGTAATAAAGTTTAGCAACAATACCACTGATTTTTTTTTTATGTTGCCTCTTACGTAATTAAAATGTAAAAATTAAATTCACTTAGTATACTTTGTATATCACATTCATTTTTATGTATTTATTAGTCTAAAGAAAATAAACTAACCTTTTTATGTTACTTCTTTTTTATAAAAAAAAAAAAAAAGAAAGAGATGTTAAATAAAACAACCAGATTTGCTTTGACTATTGACATGAGCCTTATGTACACAGTAACATAGGAAAATTTAGACATAATACTAAATTTAAATCTAAAAAAAAAAAAAATTAAGTACGAACATAATTTTTCCTTAAAAAAATTCATAATTAAAAAAATAAATAAATAAATATCATCGAACCCTATAAAGATATTCATTTATTTACGTCTGTTTAGATTCGTTAATTCTCATATGTTTTAATTTCGATTTACTTAAAAAAACAAGCACAAAAATTCTAAGACTTAAAAACATGAAAAATTAAGGATTTAGTCAACATTACACAGTATTTTATCGAATCAATTGTGTAATAAAATATTCGTGAAAAATATACAGATATAACTAGTATATATTCAATTATTATAAACATTCATTACCACGATATTTCAAAAATCGGATTTTTTAATAAATTTTATTTTACAAATACTGATAATTAGAAAAACTTATTGCTCTAATAGTAGTTTACTATTTATTATTCCCATGAAGATATGTAATAAAAGAAAAAAAAAAAAGGAAAAAGATATTTAGTTTTACTTCAGTTATTAAATAATAAAAAAAATTTAATTTTTTCAATAAAGAAAATTTAAATTTGCATATTTTCACAAAATTTAAATATATTTAATCGTTATTTTTACACCTGCATTATTAAAAAATTATAATTACTCTTCCAGCGACTGATTTCGCAACACTTCACTACATCAAACTAATAAACTCATTGCAAGGAACTTATAGCGGTTTTGTTAACAATATATCACTTACTCAAATATATTCTAAGGTAATACTGCTTACATTATTTAGAATGAAAAAAAAATATGGGGAAAGAACGGCCTAATGTGTTAGCGAAGAAAACATAAAGACAAATATCAAAACCTGACGTTTGCAAAAATAATTTTTTTTTTTAATTATGCTTGCTTTTCTATTATTTTTTTAAACTAAAAATTCTTTTTACAATAAACAAGTAGCCAATCTCTTCACTTTAAATTCAAATAAATAATTTGAAAATAAAAATATTTTTTTACCAAACAAAACAAATTATTCGGCAACGTAAATAGAACTAAACCCAGCAATACGAACAGGTAAATATTATAGTCACTGTAAAATAATAACTATAATTTTGATTAAGACATGTAATGAAGGGAGCAAATTAATTAATATTATAGAATAAAAATATTTTTGCAAAAAAGAAAGAAAAAAAAACAGATTTTACATCAAAAAATTCATTTAGATATTTTTTTCTTTTAACAGCAGTTTAAATCTTACCATAAAAATTAAGTTTTATAACATGAAAACAACAAAAAGGAATCATCGTTTTAACAGCACATAAACTTATTTCACTATATATATATTACAGAGTGATATACATAACGGATGATTCAGGAAGAAACGGAGAACCTTCGGGAGGTGAATTTTCATAAAAAAATAAGGAAAAAAATTCTCATAAACATAGGTCCAGAATCGCTTCGTTAGCGAGTTACAGATGGCGAAAGATTTCGCCCGGATCTCAGTTCTCTCGTTAAAATAAAGCCATACTGAAATTTTTAGGCCGTTAATTAAGGTATAAAATTTAGTAAATTTTATGTAAAATGAAATGAAAAATTGAATAAAACCGGTCACAGACCTACAACTACAGTAATTTTTATCTGAGGAAATACGCAAAAATCGGTCTCGAAAAACATGTTTCGTTTAGGTTTGAAGTGCTTTAACTTTGTTAAATTGGTAATAAACAGATAAAATTTGTAGAGAATATAATTCTGAAGAGAATGATGTAAAATAGTTAATACTTATCGAAGAAAAGGTTAATACAAGGAAAGAGTTTCTGATCAGAATTCATAACGCTGCTGAACTTATTTGAAACAAAGATGATGAAATACAAAATGTCATTGAAGTAATTTTAATTAGAGCACAATGTTGTCTAAACTGGAATGGAGGGCATTTTGAACAATTTTTAGAGTGCACCAGTAGTTGTAATTTTTGTATTACTTCTTCAATATACCTCTTGAATTGAAGTTTTGTATTTGCTATGTTTTCTTTGTGTGTTACCAAGTATTACAGGGACTTTCTGTATGATTTCAACATTTTTTTTACAGTTCTGTTTTTTCTGTGTATTAAAAAACTATTTTTTTAATATTTTTTTTATTTTTTATTTGTTTTGTTATTGACTTATTTTACATTATTCTCTTCAGAATTAATTTCTCTACCAGTTTGTTTAAAAAGTTTACGCGTTTATTACCCATTTAACAAAGTTAATGCACTTCAAACGTAATGCACTTCGAAACATGTTTTTCAAGACCCATTTTTGCGTATTTCGTCATATATCGTAACAATTACTGTAGTTATAGTTCTGAGACCACTTTTATTCAATTTTTTCAGATAATTTTACATAAAACTTGCTAAACTTTACACCTTAATTAACGATATACAAATTTCAGTATGGCTTAATTTTAACTGGGGAATTGAAATCCACGCGAAATCATTCGCCAACTTTAAATCACTAAAGAAACGATTCCGGACTTATGTTTATATGAATTGTTTTTTCTTATTTTTGGATGTAAATTCACTTCCCGTGGATTCTCCGTTTCTTCCTTAATCACCTGTGTATATTACAATACATTTTTACCAATAAGTCTGATCTTATTGTAATAAAACGCTTCAAGATATTGTAAAAGTAGAGAATTAACTAATATTACTCGGCTTTTTCGTGTTAACATATATAAACATTAAAATTAATTTATGTATATTTTTTTCAATAATATTCATTTTATCTGAAGTTATAGCAGAAAGGAGTTCAAAAATATATACAAAAATAAAATGATACTTATCTTCAGATTTTCTTCGACTTTTTAATAACAGATTAAGTAATCAAATGGGAAATAAATTTTATAAAAAAAAAGAATTATTTATTAATAAAGTAAGATTAGCCTTGATATATCATTATCGTTACGAAATGAATTATTCAAAATTAAACTCATCCGTAAAGACAACGCGATTAATATAAAAGTTAAATTATTTCAGTACTTCTTTATTTGTACATTAAAATAATTAATTTTTTATTTAAATTAAATTATATTTATATGCAAACGTTTCTCCTTTTTTCCTTAATTATATTTTATAATTCCTTACTGGAATTTAATGTATGTGATATTATAGATAGATAATAATATTAATAATTATAAGAAAATACAACAAAATTTACTTTATAAAAATTATAATCCAAAAAACTAAAATTGCAATAAAAGTTTTACGAAACACTTATAATAAAAATAAACTGTTAATTAATACTACTAACACTAGGAAATTATTACACGTTATGTATAAAACGCGCTAAATAATCTCTTATAAAATTCGCTATATATGCATGATTTTATATAATTTTCATTTTGATAGAAATAAAAAAAAAAAAAAAGAAAAGAAAACAGTCAAAATTTTATAGTTGTACAATTATTGTAAGTTAAGTTCTACGACAAATATTTAAAAAAAAAAAAAAAAACGGAAATAAATATTACCATGAGTTTTTTAAACAGAGTTTAACAGAATTAAGTTTTTAATAATTATTGGTTAATGTAAAAAATGTATACCGCAAAATTTATAAATAGATTAGTATTTTTCGGGCTCTAAAAATATTTACCGTACAAAAAACTTATAAAAAATTGTTTTTTTTTTTATTTTTTATAAATGTTTAAATTTAAAACTGTAATTAAATAATAGTATTATTAAATACAAAATTATTATTATTATTATTAATAATATTACTTTTATTTTAAATTGCACAGTTCCAAAACATAAAATACAATTATAAAAAAAAATAATTTATAATAATTTAATATTAACAATAACTACTAATACTCATACTTAATTAGAACAATACAATTAATTATTTATTATAATTAATATTATAATTATAATATATAAACTGTATACATATCTACAAGCAGAATTCTGAAATAAATACAGAATTCGTTATTATACTATGTATAACAAACTTAATAAAATAATTAATTATTATCTATCTTACATTAAAATTAAAGTACAAATTTACAATATCTATATATATAACTTATACGTATTATATAACTTTTTTAACTTTTCTTTTTATATTTTTTTTAATTTTTAAGAGTATACATTTCTTAGTGAACTCCATCTATCGGTTTAAAAAATGTACAGTTTATACGTAACTTTAACGTAAATAAATAATGGTACAAAAAGATCGGTTTATTGAAGAATTATTATTTAAGGTACTTGGATAATCAGAAATATACTCATCGAACCCAAAACGTAATCACCATATTACAGTATTGGAAAACTTAGGACACATAGATAGATTAATAAGTGCGCGAAAATATAAAAATCGTAAAGGTCTCAAAATTACGAATAATTAACACCTTTTTTCTTAAAAAGAAAAACACTTCAAGGACTTATTTTTAAATCCATAAGAGTTTAGCTTAAACATAAACATTTTTTGCGTGATGCATTTCAGTTTTCCAGGGTCTTGATTCTCGGGGCGGAGAAGAGCGGTGAAGGGGGTTTAGTCGGTAGGAGGCAGAGGTTACATACGCATTTAAATAACATCTCGCGGAACCTCCTTAGCCTGTTTGCAAAACCGGGACAGTACTCGGTTCGAGTCCGACACAACCCACGATGACCCTATATTTAGGGTCATATATATATGGGTTTTTTTGAGGCGTAAGTAAATGATATTCCTTCGGTCTCATCGAAAAAAAAAGGATCTTAATTACTATTACTGACTTTTAAAAGTGTCTTAGTTGATCAAGGGCCCTTAAAATCAAATAGTTCCTTTCTCACGCGATATATTTAATTATCTTATGAAAAATGATCATTTCATAATAAAGAAGATTCACTATGAAGGATGTAATCAACAACCAAATATGTTTGATAGACTAAATATATATATATTTTTTTAATATGGAAATAATTATGTAATCCCGTTATTTTCCCTGGATCAATTAGTTAAATAAAAAATTATAATTTGAAATTTACAATTAAAAATTATTTCATTCCCCTGAACATTTTAAATTTTACCCATCTGCTTAAAATAATTACTATACTGTCACAAAAGGCAATATTTTATTCATTTTTATAGTATATAAAACATGGAACAAAGCAAATTTTACATTTTTTTTTTTTTATAAGCATTCTTTAAAATATACAAAATGTAATTAATTTAAAAAAAATGATTTTTGAAATAATTCATTTTATTAAAATGAGATAACTATAAACTGTTTTAAGAAAAGCAGCTTCAAAAAGTGTAATTGAATACGAAAACGTACTATTGTAAGCTAAAACTAATAAAAATGATTCATTTTATTTTCTTACGATGGATAATGAAGTTATTATCAGTTTATTAAGAAGGAGTATTGGTAAATTAAAATGAATAAAGAAAAGATAGCAAATAAAATAAAGTGATGAAAAAAAAAAGTATAATTTTTGCATTAAAAAAAATGTATAATTTTTTTTTTAGTTTAAACACTTCAAATGAAGTATTTAAACAATCGAGAATTTAAAGAACAAATTAATTATTATAATACTAATGATTATTAGTATTTACAACTATTTGTTACTGAATTCTAATTAAAATAAATTTTGCCGCTGTGATTCTGAGAATTACACGGTAATATAATTACAATTAAAAATACAGGAACAAAGTATGCGATTTTCCACGATTAACATTTGAAAACTGCACAAAGTCATATGAAATATAATATAGATTAACCAATAAATCCTTTTTGAACTTCTACTAGTACAGTAATTTCATGGAAACTTTAAGAATATTGTTCGAAATCCTTAGATAAAATGAAAGTTCCTTTAAATAGAATAAAATATTCATACAAATTCTTTAACAAATACTATTATAATATTAATTTTTAGGAATAATAAAAATATATTTATAAAAAATCACAAAATTAATAAAGAAATTTTAATTTGTACCAAACGATAAAATTTTCTGGATATTTACGAATAGTAAAAAAAAATACTACATGAAGCTTGATAATAATTATATAACAACAAATATTTTTTGTGGAAAGAGCTTAGCCTTTTACGAAAGAAAGTTTCTAATTCGTCGAGTAGGCCGTTTTTTTTATATATCTGATCGTGAGTAATTTAAGAATGGATAAATCTTTTGACAAATAGTTAATTACTTAACTAATTTGATTTTAATTATTATATTAGATATGAATAGAAAAATTTATCAAAATAATTACAACATTCAAATTTAATTTTATTTATTGATTTTTTGTTCTTTTTTAACAGTGAATAAATGTCAGTTTAATGTTTAAATGTAATGTTTATTAGAGGACTGAAAAAAATTATTTCAGTTAAATAGATTTTGTATAAAATTGAGAAATAAACCCAAAAAATGTTTAATGTAATTTATATAGCCGTCTTTAAACAAAGATAGAACCGGTTTCAAATATAATAATAATAAATTAATAGTAATCAATACATGAATATTTATTTTATTTACGTTCAAATAATTAAAAAATATTTAATTACCAAAATATAATATTATTTTAGTAATTAATAATTACTTTTAGTTTATCAAAAAAAAAAAAAAATTAACAAATTTGAAACTACCACCACCTTTCCGCAGTAATATTATACGTTGCAAACCGATAAAGCAAGCCGCTTCAAATACAAAAACGGTGCAATGCGTATAAAAGAACGAGTTTAAAATATTAAGATTTCTTTAAATAAATAAATAAAATTAGCTAATTTATAGAATTAAAGTTTATTGTAATAAAAATAAACACGTTATTGAATAGAATAAAACTGATAAACAAACTAAGAAAATAAACTTGATCCATATATAAAATAATGTAAAAAAAATTTACCCAATCATAGATAATTTGTAGTTTTCATAAATAATATCAAGCTCCATGAGCTATACAAAATATTTTCTCAACTTAATAATTAAAAAAATTAATTTAAGTAGACTAAATAAAAGAAAATAAATCTATTTTAACACCATTTATTTCATAATATTGCATTAATATTAAAAAATTAATTAAAATGCAATTTGTACAATTTTATTATAATTTTTATTTATTTTTTTCTTATACATAATTATATTCCTAAAATATAAATATAAATTACCTAATTTATTAATAAAACTTACATATAATAATTTCTTTTATTTATATTTTTTTTTTCTTCAAAATATCCTGACAAAAATTGTATTAATTAAATTGTTTGGGCACTTTTTTTTTTAACTAAGTACAAATAATATTGTACTATACGGACAAAAATTTTAATGTTAATTTTTATTTATATATTATAAATAATAATATTAATATATATTTACAAAATTGACACAATTTACCATCGTATACAATCGATTAATTATAAGGTAATAATTGCTGTTTTTTTTTTTTTTTTTTTTTGTACATATTACTAATAAAAAAAAATGCCCAAAAAACGTTAATTTAATAATTAAAAATTTAATTAAGAATTATTATTTATAATAAACTTATTTTTAATATAGGAAACATATTATTTATATATGTATTTATACGAAAAATTCATTTTTTATTATTTTTTTTTCTTTTTACAAACACAGAGATCAATGCAATATATATAAATAATATATATCCTACATATTTAAAAAAAAAAAATTAATTAATGAATTTCCAATGGTAACGTTAAAGTAAAAAAAAAAAAAATGGTTTTATTTTTCAACAGTAGTCAAAAAAAAAAAAAAAAAATTTGCGAAGGAAAAGCTGGGAAAAAATTATAGCTTTAAGAATTTGAATTCACTAAAACAGTTACTTTTTTTTTAAGTGAATTTGAAATTTACAAATTAATATATAATTACATTAAAATACGAATATTTATAAACAATTCTATAAAGAAGCTTTTTTGTAAACATCGATTCATGGGATCAGTAGTTTCTTTACAAGTAAAGTAATTTACAAAGAACTAAAAACACCACAGTATATCTCATTATGGCGTTTCTATAGCAAGAGTTACCACCACATATTAATATTCTATCTCTTTGTCATTATTTCATGATTTTTTTTTTTTTATATATATTTGAGTTATAATTCCAGAATATTTATACGAAGATTAGCAAACTTCAAATTAATAGACTAAAAATCTGCACATAAATATATATATATATATATATATATATATAAAACTACACATAAGTCTGTTATTTCATCACTTAACCAAGATTCTGCTTTAAAGTAGAGAAAATATTAAAAAATATACAACAAAAAAATCCCAATTTTTGTAATGTATTACTTTATATATAAGATACTGCACATGTGAACATTAAAAAAAATCGGACAAGGAATTTAGCATTAGAAAATTATAATCCAGATTCTAATTAAGATAAATTATTACATATATCTAATAACAGAACGGTTATTAACAATTTAATAATGTACGAGTAAAGAAAAAAAAATATAACAGTTCTTTTTTTGTTAGATACACTCAACAGTAAAGGTTACGCATAACCTGAAATAAGTTACAAATTAATACTTCTAAAACGGCATAGTAAATTTTATTTTAAAACGTTATTCCAAGCCTATTTAGAAAAAAAAAAACACAAATATTAAGAAGCGATAATTTTTTTCTCTGTCAAGAAGATAACGGTTTCCGTTATCTTCTTGACTAAGCCAAATAATGTCAAACACACCGAAAAGGCAGAAGATATTCAGAAATAAAAGTGACTACGTCAGTTTTATCATCTAGGATTTGATGTATAACATATATATTATATATATTTTACTTTCAGAGGAAACTTTTGATCGAGTCTTCCTAATATACATCTCTAGTGTTTAACTTTATAACAACAAAGTGAGAGAGATAAAAGTTTGAGATAAAAGAAAATCGATATACCCCCTTTTTATTTACAAACAATCCATTAAATTCCCCTCAAATATGTAGAAAGGTAAAAATAAAAACGAAGAACGGATGATTGAAGAATATCAAATACCCAATAATATTCATTTTAAAATGAAAATTATAAATAAAAAAGAAAGCATCGGGAAGTAAGATGATGGAATAATGAACAGGTCGCTAGTGTTATGGATTTGCCTAAAGGCTTTTTCTTAATATTAGATGAACACATTGATCGCGTATACATTTTATTCTTATTGTTAAAAATACAGTATTTTAAAAATGCAACTACTGTTGTAAAAATAAAAACTAATTTGAAAAAAAATAATAATAATGCCGCGTTAAAAAATGAAAAAAAAACTGATAAGTTATAAAGGATAAATTAAACTAATAATATATTTCAACAATAATATTAAAATTTATACAAATAGGCCTAAAAAGATGGTCTATTATTAAAAATTTAATATTTAGACGGAACTTTGTATCATTGTTATTCTAGTTAATAATTTTCTAAAAAATATTTTAAGAAATTTAACGTATACATTCTTAATAAGTCGATATAGTAACATCTGAAACGAATAATAATTGTTACAATCTAAACACTACTACCACAAATAATTACGTATTTCGTTATACATTTATTTTTTTATAATATATATATATATAAATAATAATAATAATAATAATATTTATTTAATACAATATACATGATGGCACACTAATAAATGTTTCTTTTTTTAAATTTAATATTAATTTTAATTGTTTTATTACTTTTAATTCATTCATTCGTTCACAATTAAGTACAATTAAAAAATACATCTAACCGTAAAGATAAATTTTATACAGATTATTATTTTATGTTTAGAACATTAAGTTTAAGAATTAAAAATATGGCAGAATAATCGGCATTGAAAAATAGTTTTTTTTTTTTGTATTATTATTTTGCCGTAATTTATTATTTATTAATACAGATATAAATAATATTTTTATATATTATTTATTGTCTTTACTATCTTTGGATGATAAATAATAAATATACTATTTTTACAAACAAAAAACTGTTTTTATCAGTTATTTGGTTGATACAAGAACTATTTTCTTTTTTAAATATATTTATATAATATAGGTATATAAAATTATGTATATATACACATTAACAATATATATTAAAGTTCATTTAAACATACTTTATTTTCATTTATACAATAATAATAAAAAAAAGAAGTTTTTCCTTAATATCATGTAATAAACCTACCACATAATATACAACAGGTAGCGTAGATCAAAATTAAAAAAAAAATAAAAAAAATAAACACTATTAATTCCTTTATAATATTATTAAATATATTATCGATGGCAAGAATAATAATTTGTTTGTATTTTGAATTAACCGTGCAATTTAGAAACTATTAATTTAATTAAAAATAGTATAATAAAAAAATACCGCTAAAAAAATAAACATTCGATTATCCAAAGCCATACACAAATTATATTTTATATTTTGTATTGCATCACATCGCATCTGCATGCAGTAGCCGTGGCAGGCAGAAACACAAGACCCTCATCCACGAATTCTGTAAAAAAAAAAGGAGAAAAAAAAATTGTAAAATTTTGAATAATTTTTCTTACTTAAAAAAAAAAAAGATAAGAAAATTAATTCTAAAAGTAAAATAAAGTAATCTATACTAAAATATAATAATTACAGTTCAAAAGTCACTTTATTTTTTTTAAACGATCATAGATAATAAAAGTATAGTGGTGAAAGTTTTTACGATATCCCTTAATCTGAAAGAAACTGGAAATGTTTTTTTTTTTTTTTTTAATAATATAAGAATCGAAACCAATTAATCAATGTTAATAAAAATTAGAACATTAATTACAAAAAATATGGGATCAAATTAGTTTTTTAATTGCATTCCTTAATGAAACTTAATATTTTTCTATTGCAAAAATTAAAATTATTAGTTTCATTATCTTCATCCTTTTTAATTTTTATCATCCGTAAAAATAAAAATGGGTTAAGAAAAAAAATTACAGAAGAATGATCATTTTTATGCTTGACTGGCTACTTAAATATTTAAAACTTGTAATAGTACAGTTTCAGCGTTTTACACATACCACAGTGACTGTAATTCTAACCGGAAACCGTTTCGAATGAAAAAAAAAACGCTATCACTTCATCGTAGAGGTCAAAATCAAAGAATATGTAATAAAATGTGAGTATAAATTAGAGAAATTTTGTTACAACGTAAGAGAGGATGTACAAAGGAAACAATCAAAAAGAAACTTTTCTCGATCCTGGGATCTAAATGTCAAAAAAAAATAATCTACCGATATCAGAATGAATTAGAAAATTAATAAAAAATTCTTTATAATATATGAATGAACGACAGCGCTTCAGATAATGATAAATTAGACAACAAACAGTACAAAAAAGTATGCATTTTAGAATACGAAAGTTAAAAAATTGAGCGATGCGAGCCATTTTGAAAGTTAACTCTATTTATTGGTGTTAATTTAATGTTGCGGATATTATGTCGGATGAACTTCCGACGATATCCAAAGCAAAGGAAATCATTCTTAAGCTTAAAGTTAATTTTTAGGTTTTTGAGATGGAGAGGTTCCTACGTACTTACTGAAAGATAAAAAATTTTACTTGTTATTCTTTAAAAAATAAAACAGATTTCAAAATTGAAAGGACGAAAAAAGTAGCAACACAAATATCATCACGGTATGGGTTTAAATTAATTAATTCTATGTCAAGAAAATTAAAGGAAAATGTCAGTATAGTAAAAATTAGAAGTGCATATTGTAATTATGTGAGGATGAACAATTGAATAATCATGTAATATGCAAATTGGGAATTGAATTAATTTTTGATAATGTTAAAATTGTTAGCTTAAGAGTTTATCAGATAGTCATGATTTATGGTGAAGATTATTTAGTACTAAGAATTAGTGTTTCAGATTTGTATATTATAAAAACATATTATGTAAAGTAACCGAAAAAGTTTAATAAATCTCTCAACCAATTGATTAAAAGAATATTGAACTAGTCAAAATAGCCAAAAAAAATTTTAGAAGATAATGCAAAAAGGACTACTGTCATTTACTGTCACTGTCACTGTCATTTACTGTTACTACTGTCATACTTCTGTTACGAAATATAATTGAAACTATAGAATGTAGAATGCAAAATCAGGTTAAAAGATTGAACAGAACAGTGAGGAATAGAAAAATGGATCAAACTATTCAAATAACGAGTGAAAATATCGGTATTAATTATGAAAAAAACTTTTTATTTTTTGAATTTTTTCCTTTTTATCGCAAATAACCTGATAGGTTTCATATTGAAAGATTTTAAATGACAACATTCCTTCTTAAATGAAATAGCTTTTGAATCTGCCAGACTCTGGTTCAATTATTCTTAGTTAGAGAGGTAGAGTTATCCATCTGTAAATTTACCATTTAATTAATTTTATTTTCTGTATATACAAAAATCTACGTTTTAGGTCGTAAAAATTAAAAATTGAATTTTTTTTCTAAATAAATTTTTTTTAAGTAAAAAAATTGTAAAGCCAAATGTTGAAGTTCTAATAATAAGTAACGGTCTTCGTGGCGCGAGTGGTAGCGTCTCGGCCTTTAATCCGGAGGTACAGAGTTCGAATCTTTCATTTTCACACTCTACAAAATTATCATTTCACCCCATCCTCTGAAGCAATACCTAACAGTGGTCCTGGAGCCCCCCCCCCAAAAAAAAAACAGAAAAAAAGTGTTGCAAGTCGATAAAGAAAACGATTTGAAATAGATTTACTATTCCCTTACTAATAAACTGAAATATTAATTTATTTCTATATATATATAAAACCACTACAAATATATGTAATCACGAATATTAATTTGTGGGAAATAATTTTATTTATGTTTCGTTAAATAAAATTTGGAAGAAATAAATATAAAATTTTGTAAAAAAATATTTATGTAAAAAATATTCAAATAATTTATGTAAAAAAATATTCAAAACAGAAAACGACAATTTTAAAAGTAAATAACTAAAATATTTACTAACTTATAAAATATTAATAATTTGTAATAACAAAATGCATTTATATTTTGTTCAATTTTAAGGATAAAAAGTAGTTGCTGAATATTATATTTATTTTCCGATTTTATAAATAGTACAACGTTTAGCATAAAACTTTTTCTAGTTTAACGTGATCTAAAGCCTTTTAATATTAAAATTTGGCACAATAAAATAGAATTTCAAAAAGATTTTACAGACTTGTGAAATCGGATTCTATTACTAGGTTGTGGATACCGGTGTTCATCGGCGATTGGGTTTCAATTAATTACACATCTCAAGTATGGTCGACTAGAGACTACAAGACTACACTTCATTTACATTCATATATATCATCCTCATTCATCAGTAACATCTTAACACATTAACTAATACCTTATGGTGGTTCCGGTTCATTCAGCAAACATACTTTAATGTTTGTTTTAAAGCAGTCGATTCAGGATGTTATATTTGTTAGTAACGTACTTCTAGTTAGTAGTAAAAGTGATATATTTAACATTGATTGGTTAGATCCACGAAAATCGTCTTTTTTTTGTATCCAGCACCCAACTTCTTTTGTTTCCTGAGTTTTCTTTGTTTATCTTTCTGATGTAGTTGATATTATTGTTAACAATAAATAAAGCCATCACAGAATAATTAGTTTCTTGTGAACAGATTTCTAATCCATATTATGAAAGTTATAGGCCATTTTCATTTTCTCTGATTAATTGTCAGATTTTAGTGTGTTTTTCTATATAGGCATGTATTTTTTTTAAGTGCAACATATTAGATAGTTCTGTTGTAGTTTTTCTCTTTTAGGGAGATTTTATAAGAAAACTAGCTATTTTAATGGGTACCATGATTTTAATGTACCAAAATTTCGACATATCTTCGCGTTTCACATCTCCCAGACCCCAAAACCACCGTCTGTTCAAAAGTTAATATATAAATTTAAATATATATATTTCGCTTGTGGACACGATAACTGCCGTAATTTTGCGCCAGTCACTTTCAAATTTAATCATAAAATACGACCCAAAAATCTCGGTCGAGTTCTTTATGGGAAAAATCGGATAAAAGGGGTTGAAATAGGGGAAATTTTTCGAAGAAACAAAATATCGTTATAACTTTCCTATTAAGTAAAACATCGAATTCGTTTAAAGTTCCTAATATTCTTTAGATAAGGGCCTAAAACTTATCTAATTACATCGTTTTAATATCACCAACCGTTAGCCCAGGGGGTGGGAAAAATGGGATTTCGAAGACAAAAAAAAATTCATACCTCCCTTAATAAGCGCAATATCGAATCTATGTAAGTGGTTTAAAGTGGTCGTTAGTCCTCTAAACATAACCTAAAACCTTTGTCTGAAAAAATCTTTGATATGATCAACCCTTGCGTCAAAGGATGACCAAAATATTACTGGAATTGTAAAAAGTTGGGGGCTTGTCGTCTGTTAAACAGATGAAACACTTTTCACAAGGAACCATTGTCGTATTTAGTAAATGTGAAGCTTTTTTTAAATTTAAGACGGAAATCTTTTTTATCCTCTACTTAGCACCGGTGAAATCTACCTCCACCTTCCGGCGTGCCGAAAGGGATGTTTTATTATTTTATGAAAGAATCTGTGTAACTAGAGTTTAAAGGAATTAATAAAAAAATGAAGCTATAAATAATAACAAAAGTTTAAAATTACACGAAATTCCAGAAAAAATAAGTTACATTGAAAAAAATTGTTTATATATGTTAGGAAGAAGGATATACTTTAACACATGGTCCAAACTCCTAATTCACAAAATTATGAACTATATTATTTAGTTTTTTAAACCAAAACTAACGTCTTTTAGTTATTAGATATTTGGTTACTTATCTATTTATCACATATTAACATTCGATAATATATTTTTTTTTAGGTGAATGTAAATTCAATAATATTCACATACATTCGCCTAAAATATATGTTTTTAGCTAAGAGAGATGTTTGAATTAACATAAAAGGAAACGTTTTACAGGGTGATGATTACTTTAATGGGCAAAGTACGAGTATTACGCACGATCGTAGAACAATGCAACTTTCGTTATCATCCAAAACCCACGTCATCGACTTTAGCGACGCGATATTACGTTGAACATAAGCATAATTAAAATCGTTCTTCGACCATTAAATATTTATCAAACACATAAACGTAAAATTAAAAACCCCGGAAACTAATGTGACTTTTGAACTAATTTTTGTGCAAATACATTTTGTTAATTATAATACACAAATAGACTAAATCAAAATTAATAATTAGTTCAAAAAAGATATTACTAATAATGAATAACTGTGTCTTATGCATACACAAAATTTACTTTAATTACTTAAATAGAATATAAACAATAATTTTTAAAAAAATTTAATTAAATAATAATAAAATTTGGCACACCTTATATTTCATGCAGACAGAAGCAAAGCAAAATCATGAATCCATGCATATCTTCATGATGCAGGCAACCACAACTTACACACCAAAAAAGCAAAATCTTCAATTGAAAAAATTTACTCGTGCATTAAAATTTTGAAAGTAAAACGTACAAAAATTAAGCAAAAATGTTAAACGCAAGTTAAAAGTGCAGTATTTACAAAGCGATAATAAAAGTAAATAATTTTATTCATGAATGCTAAAAAAAAAAAAAAATGCAACGCATAACTGTTAAAATACGATAATGAAATGGGTTTTAATGTCTTATATTGAAAGATACAATTAATTGAATAGAAAAAAAAAAAACAAGATGCTGGCTAATTTAATACATGCTATATACAAAAATATGAAAATTAAAAAAAGCAAGCCAATAATCCCAAACACTTTTTATAAATACAAAAAAAAAAAAATTGGCTTCCCTTAAGTAAAAGATTAAGATTATTTAGACAAAATGAATAATTATTTAAAATTAAATTAGCAATATTTAGACTAGGATTTATAGCTAATTCATTAAAAAAGAAAACGGAATTAAGGAAATAAGAATTTCTGCTGCATTATTTGTTCTCAAAGTTAGTTTTGTAAAGATAAAAACTTCACTTTTTTAAATACGCTACTTAAATTTTCAATAAAGATTATATATTCATACAAAATTATAAATCTGTTTGTTTATGCAATACAAGAAATAGTACAACTTCTGAACCTATTTTTTGTTTTGTATTTCATTTTTAGTATTGATATTTAATCTAATAAATTGTTCAATTAATTTAATTAAAATAATATTAACATTTTTTAATTATATGTAAATTTAATTTATTACAGAATGTTCAAATCAATTTTATGAAAAGGTATTCAGTAAATTTGTTTACAGATATTTTCAAGAGTAAACAATTACGACTACTATACAGTAAAATTGAAATTGAAACGGTATTGACATGATAAGTAATCATGTAAGATCGCAGTTTGCTAAAAACTAACATAAACCTTGAAATTAGTAATCCAGTATTCATATAGCAGGCTGTTACAAATACGATAACTTCATGAAAAACAGTTTTTAATTAACCTTGACAGTTTATTCAATAAGTTCTTTTGATTGCTGTTATTCCTTAATACGATTTAGTTAAGCACTTACTTTCTTTCTCCAGAAAAATACTGAAGTGTAAAGAAAATGTGAGTAGTTGTGTTTCTGTTACAGAATTCTTAAAAGTTTCTACTTAAGTTACAATATAATATCGATATTATCTTAATTATATAATACATCACAATATTAAACCGATGTGATTTTAAAATATTTCGTACTGTAGACCGTGCTGCGCACTATTTCCATTTAATTATACTAACGGTATGGATCTAAATTTTAATAATACTAAAAACGACAAATTAGAATTAAATAAAGGTAAGTGGGAGAGTGAAGTACGAAAAATCGTACGAAAGAAAGAAAGACAGACGCAGGATATATTTTGTGGAATGATAAAAGGGACAAAGTAAAAACCTTGCCGCGCTATCATAATAAGCCACCAGTTTTAATTTTTTTTTAATATTCTAATCTTACAAATTATCAATTATTATGTAAAAAAAAAAAAATTATGTAAAATAAATAATAAATTTTGTAACATAAACTAGCCCACCGGGCACCGGGCTGGTCTAGTGGTTAAAAGTTCGTTAAACTACCCAAGTAAAAGTTAGGTAATTTTGTACGAATTCATAACACGTCTCAGAAATGGTCGACCTGAGTTTGTACAAGATTATACCTTTTTTACATGTCATACATATCATTCTCATCACACTGATACATGAAGAGGGATTGCTTATTTATTATTCACTAGTTAAACAGATTGCAATGTACATATTAAGAAATTAACATAAATAATTAAATCCAATAATATTTTTGATTTTTAACCTGAATTTTGAATCAATTTATAGTAAAAATATACTAAGAAATCAATTTTTTACTGCTTTTAGATTTATGATTACCATTTCATTATTAAACTAAATAAATAAAATATATGTTATCAAGAAAAATGAAGTCTTTATTTTAAATTAACACTTCGACTAACATATAAAACATTTAGTTACACTAGATACTAAGTTTAGACTATGAGAATTATAATCGAATTATCGGCTGATGTGTTATATCGTGTAAAACTGCAGTCTTATAGAATAATGTATAGTTCTTTTAGATAGGTTGTATTATTATTTATATCCCTATATGCTAATCATGAACAGATATTTTCCATGAAATATCAAAAACAGATATGTACTTCAAAGTTCTTGGATCCTAACATATTTTTATTCATTATACATTAATTTTAAGTAATTTCATACAAAATTTTAATGAAATAAGAAAAAATTAACAAATACAAAAATTATTAGACTTTACTACGAATTTCACCTAGTATTATTTATATTAGAAATGATTAATTAATTTAGTTAAGATAAATTACAATGTAATAATTTGTTTTGTACTCAGAAATTTACATTAAAATAATAATGTTTTATCCAAATAATGTTATTTTATTTACTTACACATCGCATAACCAAAATGAAACAGACTACAAAAAATTTAACATTTAAAATAAATAATTATTAATTTGAATGGATTTGCTCATAACATTTCACATACAATAACAGGTTTTTTTTTTGATTCGTTACGTGTTATCGTAATGAGCTTAGAAACTTAGAGTGATATAATCTCAATTGAAAAACTAGTGCGTAAGTAAGTTCATTTATGTACGTGTATATATATATATATATATATATATATGTATGTATGTATTTACATAAAAAAAGAATAAACAAAAATGATAATTTAATTTTAACATATCATCAGCTGAACTGTACAATGAAACCATGATTGGTTATACATATATTTTTAGAGGGTCGTCTATAAAACTATTTAAAAATTCAGACATCAGGTGTACCGTAAAAGAGGTGATGTACGTTTTATAGAGGGGAACGGGTAAACATGGAAGTGGATTGGAAGAGCAGTAATTTATGGGAGGTTAATGATATTTTTATGAACCAAAAGATTGATGGCGTAATTGTTTAGTGTAAGTGAAACAGATGGCTGTTCTATTGTTAAAAGAGGTGAACGGGGGTGTCGGGGTACATAGTTAAAATGAGGGGGGGTATAGAGAGGAGAAGCAGTAGAGGAATTTAAAGGGTTTAGATGAGGGGGAAACGCGGGGTATTGCGTAAATAACTCTTTGGATTAATGACGGCCGGTGAGGTGTCAATAGTACACCCAATTAGTGTTCCCCGTAATGACCCCATAAACAATACCGTCCTGACTCTTCCCCCCTCCACTAAACCCCCCTCTCTTTGCCCCTTGTTCACAAACATTCATCTCCACCCGTCCACCACCCTTCTGTTGTACACTACCACTATATAACGTAGGCTATATATACTGCCTGCAGTGTTCCACTTGTGTGTAGATTGTAACACTTACCGCGACAAACCATATATTAGCAGACACCTATAAATACATAATCTTTATCAATTTTACACTTTTACCGGTGAATTTACTTTTTATTCAGAAAAAAATAACAGTAAATAAATTCTACTCGGATCTGTTGCAAAGAAACAGATTAAATTTTTTCGTAATTTGCAAAATATTGAAATTAAACATTTATTTTGCTTACATCATACGTATATATATATATATTTTTTTTTTTTCTAAAATTAAAAGTTTTAATTGAAAGAGATACACGCTCGAAAATTAGTATTACCAAAAAAAGAAGATATTATTAAAAGGTACCCTAGTATTATTTTCATTTTTATAATTATCATTATTATAAATATAAATTATTTTATTATATTAAATCGTAACTAATACGTCTAATTAAATGTGTATTAGAATACTGCTTAGTATAAACTTGTATTTCCACTTTAAACGGATCAGGAGATAGAAATGTTTAGAGACACAAGAAACTATTCAGTTGTACTAAAAATGCCAAACTGCGTGAAATCCAGAAGTTTTAAAATACAACAGATTATGGAAGGGGACTCAAAGAAAAAAAATTTTTTACATCTCTTGAAGAGTACTCGCCAGCGAAAAAAGTTACTAATATCCATGCGAAAATTCACCCAAACCTTGATAATAAGTAAAGAGAAAATCCAATAAATCTAGTCCGGAAATACAAAGAATTTAACACTTCTGCATGAATAGTACTTTGACAAATTTTTTCAAATTAAAAAAAAATATATTATCAGTGAAATTTATTATATATTGGCATGTATTTTCATAAGCTGAACGGAATTTTTATATAAGATCTATTTAAAGAGAAAAATAATAATCACTTCTTTCCGGTTAAAATATTTCACTTTATTAACTGCTATTTTAGAAAAATTGGCAGGAAACCCTTCGGTTTTGATACAATAGCGAGTTTTTATTACTGAATCTACAAAAAATATTTATAATATCAATCGAAAATTATACCTATACGAGAGAACGAACACTTATTCTAGTTGAATATGAGACGGAGACGTTCTGGTTGATTTCAAAATTATTTTTTTTATTTATAATTACTTTTCTTAAATGGAATTATCACAGTTTTAAATTTTTTATAACTACAATAAATAAAAGTCTTTTTACACTTAAGTCATCCCGCTTAAAATGTCTGATCATTACAGTTTCTGATAAGTTTTCTGATCAGACCTTTCTGAACAGAAAGGTCGAATGTAAACATATCGGTTTAATTAAACAAAAACAAAACTAATCTGAACGCTATTTTATTTATTTGTAACATTAAAAATAATGATTTTTTTTTTTTTTTGGTGTATGTAATAAAAATTATTATTATATGTAACTTAATACTATTTAAAAAAAATTGTAAATATAAATTTGTTATTTAAACATTTTCTCTAATAAATACATAAATAACAACGGACACATTCAATTTATTAATCGAATTTGAAGCAGATTATTTTTTTCATAAAAAAAAAAAATTATTTTTTAATACAAAAAACCATGCGATTAAGCACCAATTATCTCGTTTATATATTCATTCCAAAAGAAAAAAAGATATTATTTTTTTAATTCGTAAAACTAAACAGCTAAAAAATATTGCATGCAATGAAACAATTGATAATATATTATTAATATAAAACCAAAAAAAAAAAAAATTAATTAATCAAAACTCTAAAAAAGAATGTATATTCAATCAAGGAAGCTCTTACCGATTTAAACAGAGATGATTCTTCAGTAAATTTATAGATAAAAAGAATCTCTCGCATAAAATTATATTTGAAAAATAAATAAATAGATAGTAATAATAATAATAATAATTATAAAAAAAATAATAGTTTTTATTTAATAATAATTTATCGCTCTAAAAAGAAATAATAAACATCATAGTAGTTTTACTTTTATAAAAAAATTAAAAGTATACAAAAACTATGACGGTTATAGTTTTCTAGCCGTAAAATATTCTCCATTTGTAGAATTATAACTCCCTCCCCGATTTTGTTTACAAGAAACATTGCATGAATTAATAATAACCCATAAATAAAACAGTGAATGTTATCTACACGTATAATACCTAATTACATAATAAAAATTACAATTTTGAAAATAAAATTTCGCACAAATCTTTATCTAAATCTTAATTATTAACTTTAAACGCATACAAAAGGTTAATCTATAAAAAAACATTTTTTCATTCCATAAAAATTTATATCATTTTTTCTTCAATTTACTTAAAAATTAAAAAAAAAAACCCTTTCGAGAAAAAGTTTTGAATGAGAAATCCGAGCTCCATCTTTTCTTTCTTTTTAAATTATTTACCGATGACTTACATTTTCAAGAAAAATATTTTTTCATAAAGCGCAAAAAAATATTATCAGGAATTTAAAACAACAAGTCTAGGAAAATTATAACAAAGACTCTTTTTAACTCTATTATAACTGTATTACAACAAAACTCTATTTATTTCTTTTGCCCAAAACTTCTTCTATGATCTAATCGGTCAGGATACAACTTATTAAAATTTTTCAAAGATAAATATTAAAATGAATTCAAAACATTTTACATAAGTATTTTAACAGCAAGAGATAATCAATGAGGACACGAGAAAAACAAAAAAATAACACTCTGAATACGGTTTGTTATAACAGAGAAACAAAACAAAAAAAATCAGGCGATAAAGTAGAAATGAAACTTTCAAGTCGAATCGGAGAATAAACTTGAACTGAATATTTTAAAGCGAAGGGAACATTTGATTGGCCATATATTAAGGAATCCAGGGTTAATGAATTCTATTCTCTAATTATGGTTTGGTTCTCTAATTATACACGTATAATTCTTAATTTATTAATGAAACGAAGATTTCCTTTGCGACGGTTTGACACCGCTAAACCGTTACAGAAACATTTAAAAAGATATATTATGATAAAAATATATGAAATAACAATAAATAAAATAAACACAAACGATTGGTGGATGATCCGTCAGTTAAATAAAAGAGGCTATCATTATAAATCCAATGAATAATTCTTGTTCCGGAGGTTTATTTAAGTGGGTCAGACTAAGCCAGGCAGTAACTCTTGCAGCGCGATTTATAACTCCAGTCTAGATTCTATCTCCGCGGTTCAATGGATTGGAAGGGGCGCGTAATTCCGTATCAGTTTCCGCAGGCTGACTTCCTTATGTGTATGTTCTCTCCCGAGAAGTCTTTGATTGAGTGAGACTCGAATTTTTAAACCTTTTTATTTGTTTTCATTTTTATTCATTTATTATTATTATTTTTTTTTTTCATTCTACCTAACTTCTTTTTTTCAACCGGTTTATTTTCAACGTATCATATTAACAGACCTGAATGGGCAAGTTTTTATTTACTCTTTTCTCAAAGTCTTTATTTTAACAAACACACACACACACACACACACACACACACAAACACAAAATCATTCAAACCAATCCTCCTTGTCAGAAACTCCTAGAACTGTGTGGGCATCAACCAATCAATCGGTTAAAATTAATCTAAACTCAATTATCTGCCTTTATACCATTTATTTTAAACTTACATTAATTTTTATTCACATTCCAAATTATTTTTTATTAAAATACACACGCATATATACTTTGGACTATTCTACAGGAATACATAATTTAATAAAAAGAAAAAAAAAACAATAGACACAATATTAACTGTTATCGCTTCAAAAGAATTTTAAATGTCCTAAGAAACTATTTGTTAAAAATTAGTAAGGAAAACTAGAAATATATATAAAATAATAATACTTAAATTATTATACTGTGTTTAAAATTTAATTTTAATTAATTATTCTCGAACTCTTTTCTTTATTTTATTAAATTATTAATATAATAGGAACAGTTTCATTTTGTAAATTGTGAATAAGGTTCAAAGTATGTGAGAAGCCAAAAAAACAAAATACATTGTACCTCTATTTGATGGAGAAAAATAAGATTTACAAAAAAACTGATAATAAAATTAAATAAACAAAAATCAACAATTTTGATTATATAATTATAATGATTAATCAAACTTGATTATATAATTCTCTTTTGAAAATTCTCAGAAATTTTAAACTTTATAGAATTTCTGTTTTGTTTTAGTCTCTCTATAAAATTATTTTCTATATTTATCGTTCACTCTTACAAATTTAAACCATTTTATTTATAACCAATAAATTAATAAAGAGGATTTTATCAATAAAGATATTAAATAGTTAATACAATACAAATTTATGACTTTATTTTCACATTATAATGTCAGTTATGAAAATCAAAATCAAGTAAAGTTAATTTACAACATTATATTACCAACTTTAAGTATTGAATTATATTCTCCTTTTTTGTTTGAAAATAACATATGTTGTTTGAAAATGCTAAGACTCGGGCAGTTTTCCTGGTAAGCAGGAAACCTTCATGAGCCTTAGTATTAATTTCTGTATCTTGTTTTCAACAGATTCAAAATATAAATATGAATTCCTTTAAGTACATTATGTACAACAATAAATTTTATTTAATCCGAGGATATTGTAATCTCTTTTTCTGTTTTAGCCTCCGGAAGTACCGTAAGGTATTACTTCAAAGGATGAATGAGGATGATATTTATGAATGTGAATAAACTGTAGTCTTGTACAATCTCAGGTCAACCACTCCTAAGAAGTGTGGTTAATTGAAACCCAACCGCCAAAGAACATTGGTAACCACGATCTAGTATTCAAATCGTAATAAAATTAACTATCTTTACTAGGATTTGAAACTTGGAACTTTTGACTTCGAAATCAGCTGATTTGCGATGTCGCATTAACCACTAGACCAGCCTGGTGGGCTAAGAGTGAAATCTAAATTAGAATACATTAATGAAACGTTTAAATTAACAAGCGAAAAGAAGATATTTTAAAATAGGACTCTACAAAATTTAAATGCTTTTATTTAAAAACCTATCGCACAATGTACTTAATATGGCATTTAGCTTTATATTTCTTTGTACAAAGTAATGGAAGTTTTAAGATCTCAGAAAATTTCGGTTATTAGATTTCAACGTAAATATTCATTTTGACCATTCCTGAATCCATTTTAACTAGTTTTGACGTGATATATGTACGTACGTATGTATTTAGCATAATCAACTGGATCAAAAGTGTTCAAAAATACCCAAAATTCATTTTTTTTTTTTTTTAAATTTTGGACATTTTTTAATTGCAATAATAAGCTCTGATTGAGAGCTTTTCATTGATATATGATAAGTGGTACTTATTTTTATTGGTTTCAGAGTTATAGCCAAATAAAATTTTAATTAGTGAAATATTTGGATCTTAGAAGGGAAGGCATACCGGTTCGAATCAGACATCTCCTTCTTTCTTTTTTCTTTTTTTTTTTAAATTTATTGTTAACTGTTTTTTTTTTTTTTTTTTTTTTTAAGTTAAATATATTGATTTATTAATAATTAACGTCCGATTGTAAAAAAGTTTTAAAATAAATAATAATTCAATAATAACAATAAAACAAAATATGAGAAAAATCAGAAGTTATTAGTGATAAAAAAATTTTATGGTCTTTTTAAAATGTGTATATGTATTTAATGTGCATTATTACATATGTGTATAAGTAATAGATTTGATGAAACATCTGATTATGAAATATTTATTAAGAATTATGATTTAGAATCATATTATTTTTAGATTTTCGTTCAAGGAAGTATCATATAACATCAGATTTATAGGTAGTATTATATAACTCGTCAGTTTAATCAAATATTTAAATACGAGGGCCGTTTTTTTTTCGACCTCCGATAGACTATAAATAAAAGACAAGTTCATATAAAACAATAATTTTATTACCAAAAGATTGGTACACTTACGGTTACTTTTCGA
>JAAAKQ030087657.1:0-14823 GCA_010016005.3 Zanna intricata
GTGTGTGTGTGTGTGTGTGTGTGTGTGTGTGTGTGTGTGTGTGTGTGTGTGTGTGTGTGTGTGTGCGTGCGCGCGCGCGCGCGCGTGAGTGTGTATGTTATATATGAATGTTGTATATGCTATATACGCTGCTTATTTACATATAATGTTCACTACAATTAATTAGACTTAGTATTCAAAATTTTAAAGGTATAAAAAATATGAATACTTTACATGTATCCTCATTTTGTTAATAAAAAAGTATCTAAATCTGAATAAATTTTTAATTTTTATTTTTTTATAGTGCATCACATTTATGTAGATATAAGATATAAAAATGTGATTTAAGGAAACATAACATATCTTAAATGCATTATGTTTAGGAAGCCATCCAAATAATATTAAAAGTAAAATTTTAAAGAAGCTTGAAATTAAATATTTTATTAACAAGAAAAAAGAATGTAAATATAAAAATTTATAAGGAAAGGTAAAGTGAAATATAGCGAACTAAAGATGGTGAAAACAAGAAAAGAATATGAAGGAAGGAACAATATGAGAAAGAGGAAAGATTAAACTGTGTCATCTTCTTGCTGCTCCGTTTTTCGCCATAGTGTAAATAAACTGATGATGAAAATGTTGGAAATATTATGAGATAAATTCTTATCTTTAACTTAAAATAACGTGCGCTTTTACTTACATCAAAGTGCTAATATTGTAAATTTATTTAATCTTGAAAATCATTTTTTTCTAAAATGAAAGATAATGATTATTTACAAATTGATTCCGTTTCGTGAATATTTTTCATCTAACACAGTAATATGGAATATGATAATGCTACTGTAAAACTCTCTCTTTCTTTTATTATATAAAGACAACTCATCCATGATATTATTTTTGAAAGTGTTTGGTATATGATGAATAGATGATGATTTTTTTTTTAAATACCATTTACTCCCTCTTATTCTTGAAACGTTTTAATGAAAATTTAAATTGGTTTTATCAAAATACTAAATTCATTAAAGTTGGCTTTCTTCTGTTCTAGAAATTTTATAAATATTACAAGAATTATTCTAATACAAAACCTTCTAATATCAAAATAACAATTTTTTGTAAAAAAAAAAAAAAATGCGTGAACTAGAAAAAAATAGGGAATGTTCACAAGATAAAATATTATTATTAATCAATTTTTTTAACTGCACAATTTTTTTTTTCTGTACTTCTTACTTCTTTTAACTTGACTTTTTTTTTCATTTACTCTATGGTTAGGATTATTAAAAATAATTTTTTTTAATCTATTTTTGAAATATATAATTTATGAAGTTTCAGAAGTTTTCTCAATATTCATTGACAATATTAAACGTTAAAATACGATAGAAATTTATCCTACACATTAAAAAAACTACATCCACATTAGAAAAATGTCAAAATGTACCTCATACAAGATCTGCTAAATAGATTCCTTTCGGTTTATGATAAAGGAAACTATTTTAAAACCCCTTATACCAATGAAAGTTTGAGTAGAAAGTATAAAAAATGGCAAAGTTTTTTTTTTTTTGCTAATAAGAGAATAATAATAAAATATCATTATATTAAATAATATGTTGATTACTCTAAGAAGATTAAACATTCAAGTACTAATTATACAACGATTATATTCAAGAAAATAATATGACATTCTTAAACATTAAATTTAATATTTATTTTTAAAAGCAGCCATTAGTTATGTAAATAGTTCTTCATTGTAGCTACTGATTTTCTTTGCAGTATATTAATACAACACAGCAAAATTGTTGTAATTTGCGATAACATTTGGCTAATTCTATTAAGTGGATTGAGATATATATATATATAAACAGAGTGATATTTAAGATGGAAACGGTTCATATTTCAAGGTGTACAGAATTACAAATAATTTGCAGTATTACTACAAAAAGGTCAACTGATATTATTTATTTTAATTATCAATATTTAATTTTAACATTTAATAGATGTTTCGGTCCCAAATTACTTAATACAATAAATTTTTAAAGCATACCATTCCACAATTATTATTATAATAACACTCTGTATAATCTGGCTAATAGATTTTTAATAAAATTAACCTTTTTGAAGGCAATATAAAACGATGATCTACCAGGATTTATCGTGTTGTCTGGATTATCAAAGGCAATTTTACCTGGTCATGTGATTAGGGGAATTAAGAGAAGTTAAACTGTATACATAAGATTGCCTAAAACTCTTCATTAACTATCTGTCGTCCTGTTTTCAAATTTTAAAATTGCTGCAATGTTTCTTTTAGAATTATTTAGTATCCTGGTCTCCATTATTTAACAAATATATATATTTTTTATTATGTAAAATGAAGAAGTTCTTTAATTAATTGTAAGACTTTTAACAAACCTAATATAATGGAAACCGTTTGTTTGACGTCCCAATTGAAAAATGAGAAAAAACTCTCAATTGATTTAATCAGTTTCATTTCTTCATTGTGATAAAGAAAATAATACTTAATTTTATTTAAGCTGTATTTAAATTTTTTAGCTGTATTTATTTAGGAATGTATTTAAATGTGCGAGAGTTATATAATTCGATGTCCACACGAACCGCTTATACAGAGCTATTCACGAAGAATGCTACAAACTTTCAGGACATGTTCTATTAGTGAAGAAAAAGAATGAAGTTCATATTAAGATAGATTCATAAGCGTATCGATAGCGAATTATTTCGCTCTGATTTCTGAGCGTTCAGTAAATTTTAAACCATACCGTAATTTTTTGGCCAAAATTAAGGTTTAATATGAAATATCACATAAAAAATTCAATAGAAGAAATATAACCCAGAATAATTGTATTTGTAGTCATTTTCGAGAAATATGGAGTAAAAGACAAAAGATGGGGGTCTTTTGTCTTAAGAGATATATAATGGGATTGTGTAATATTTTAAGTTGGACGTGAAATAATTTGTTAAATGAACAATAAACAAATAAAAGTTTTAAATAAATCTTATAGTGAATTCTATACTGAATAATGATATTAATGAAGTTCACAGAAACTAAATACATACGTGAGAATTTCAAAGTTTATTAAAAACAAAAAATAACAAAATGGTAAAGTGGTAAATGAGTAATTAAGAGAAATAGATATTAAACTAAACAAAGTTTTCAATATTGCAAAATAAAACAATTTAATATTTTAGAAAATAAAAAGTAAAAATTAAAAATAAATAAAACAATACATCAAAATTTCGGTGGATAGAACTCGCTAACAAAGCTTTTCTGAACATATGTTTATATAAAGTTTCTTCTTTATTTTCACTAATAAGTAAAACGTGTCTTTAAAGTTTGTTACATTCTTCATGAATCACTCTATATTTAAGGCTAACTGATTCACAATGTAGACCGTCATTTTGTTGAGTTCAGAAGAATGAAAACTAAAAATATATATGAACTGACGATTAATCCATGTAACAACACCTTTACATTACACAAACAAGAAATTACCCTGCCTACAATTCTTATTTCCTGATAAAAAAAAAGCTGCAAAAGATAGAGAATTAGAAATTATTATGCATATCAGTCAGTCAAAAATAGGGAAAAACGTAGTGAATTAATAAAAAAGTAATCAATTTATTGTAGAGAGTTGGATATAAAAATACATTTAAATATCAGTGATATACGTATACTAAATCCCAACTTTGAGATTTTATGAAAAGATGGAACCAATTACAGAAATTATATCGTAAAATAAAACAATTTTCAGAGATACATAGAATTCTTTATTGCAATTAATGTGAAATATGCATAGAAGTCGAAATAATTACTTTTAGTAAGTAGAGCATTTATAAAAACTATATTGTACTGTGACTGGTTGAAATAACTCTGTCTACTAATTAATCAGAAATGTTTAGTACTGCGAATCGTTAGAAGAACTCCGTATTAAAATAAAAGGAAATTTTATTCTTTCTGTTAATTTAACTATTTGGTAGACATTTTAAGCTTCAATTGACCAGAATCTGAAATATCAAAGTTAGACATTTTAATTCTGAGCAGTTAAATTAATTCGACGCATTCATAAGCATAATTTTATTGTGTTATTATTTTTTTTTTTTTTTAACTGTCAGACCTTACACAGTATTAATAAGTATTACACTATCTTCAGTACTAGTACTAGTATCTTCAGTAACAGTATCTTCTCTTTATTTACAGATTCTAATTGTTTAAAAAACAATAATATTTAGTACTGTCCCGACAGTATTTATTATACTGTAGCAACTAGAGAAAGAATTCAAATCCGATAAAATTTTCCATGTCGGAATTGAATATCTTGACATTTCTCTAACCAATAAAACACAATTTTAGCATTGCAAAATTCCGAAAGGAGTACATATATACGTATGTGTACTTATGTACACATATTGTACTGTTTTTTTTTTCTTTGTTTGATACTCCAGACTAGGTAAATTGAATTGGATATGAAATTTGGCCCGATTTTTTCTGTACACAGAGTAGTAATGGCCATTAGATGTTGGTCACAACTAGTGTAGAAGGAGATGCAAACCTCATAAATCTCATATCTCAAAATTTTACTCAAAGGTTAAGTAAATTTTTCTAATAATTTAATGTTCTTTAGGTAGCTGAGATACTTTCTGATAGTATTTGGTTCTCCTAAGTAATAGGTAGCCGAGATCGAAGTTTTTCGCCAACTTTTAAAATTACGATATTACCTTTGGTAGCACGGTGGGATTGGGATTGGATGGTGAAATTGAATTTTCTTTCCGTTCTGAAATATGAGAAGTTCGAAATAACAAATACCATTCATTAAAAATGTATATTTCTTTCATATATATTTATACATAGAAGGAGAGAGATGCCTATTTATAAAATTTGTGGCTCAAAAATCTACAAAACTACTAGATCAATTCCAGTGGAATGTGATATACTGTATTAGGCATCTGAAGTTGCGCATGTGAAAATTTGATGAAGATTGGTTGAGTCGCTCCTTGACTTAAATTCAATTTAAGTTCATAACATAACATAATTTCAATTTGAGGTATATTTTCTGGTCGCATGGTGGGATTGGGGGTATAAAAGAATTTTCTTTACATTCTGAAACATGAGAATTAAAAAAATACCACTCCTGTGTATAGTTTTTGGCTCGAAAATCTCCAAAACTACTCGATTAATTTCATTGATATTTAAATATGATTTAGTAATGTATTTTAAATTGTGCATGCGAGAACTTAATGAAAATTGGCTGAGTTGTTCTTGAATTACGCTGAATTGTTACAAATTTTTTTTTAATTTTGTGGCTAGAAAATTCTCAAAACTGCGGGATGAATTTCAATTGAAATTTAGCTATGCAGTATTACTCTATCTGAAATTGTGCAACATTTTTTTGAAGATTGGTTGAATCATTCTTGAATTACGCTCAATTTAAGGTCGATAACAAACTTAATCTCAGTTTGATGTTTTATTGAATTTGTATTTTTTTTTTATACGCGTTTAATCAGCGTGTCATAGTGGTGAGCGAGTTTAAACTTGTTCCTTGTATGATAGTCTACTCATTATTTTTATTATTGAACTGCAATAATAATATTTTTTGATTTCATGTATTTCAATTATTATTGAAATACATGAAATTAGGGTTATAATAATAATAATAATTTAATTTTCTTACAGTCAGAGAATATATTTTAATTTTAAAAAATTATACCTCTTTTAGTTTCTAATTTAATTTATATTTTATATAATTCTTGAAAAAAATTATACAAAATAAGAAAAAGTTGGTCTTCTTTCCATGAATTGCCCAATAATTTTTTATTTCTTTTTAAATAGTTGATTAGTGTTTTTCTCGAATAGTTCAATAAACATGCCTAATGAGTAATCTCGATGAACTTCCATTACTTCAGCGTATTTATTTATCAATCAATTTAGCAGTTCTCAAGTAATTTAAGAAAAACAGATTCACAGATAATCTCTACCATTTTGATTCTCTTTCAGAGTATACTACATTTCATCATGTTGAGTACATAATATGGAATTTATTTCTACGATTTAAATGGGGCAATTTGATTGCCCCAAATTTAAAATTTTCCTTAAATTTGATTGTACGAGTATTAATCCCCATTATTGCCCCTAACGTATTTTTTTCTGGGCCACTTGGACTAATACTGTACTTAGGAAGAATTTAGTAAAAGAAGTTTACAACAGATAGAAAGATAGCTTTTATTTAAAAGCAAAAAAAAAAATTTACAACAGATAGAAAGATAGCTTTTATTTAAAAGCAAAAGAATTTAGTAAAAAGAGTTTACAACAAATAGGATGATAGCTTGTTTTTCGATTTTTGGGAAAGGGAAGAATTGGAGGACAAAATTTTTCTTTAATTTTAAGATAAGTATGTACGCATGCACCCTAAGCTTAATATAAATTGGGGTTATGTTTGCAAATTCTTGAGCAAATTGATCCCAAAGAAACTATTTACTCCACCCCCTTGTGACATTAACCCAAAAAGTTTAGTAAAAAATTGCCTCATAAAACAAGAACTTCTGTGTCAAATTTCATCAAAATCGGTTTATCCAATCAGAAATTATTAAGTTTCAAACACAGCATACTATGTATTTACGTAAGTACGAATATTACCCAGCACTTTATTTGTTTTTTGGTGTTTCTGTGTAACAAAACATCGAGAAATGAAAAACCCTCATACCCTATCTTTTGATTATAATATTTTACTTACTGTAGAATAGCTCTAAAGATATAATGCCTGGAAAGTAATTATTTTTTATTATTTACATAAAATAATATTAAAACAAATATTGCAACAAATAAAAAATAAAAAAATTAAGAGAAACTCATGGAGAATACATATTATAAAAAATGAACAGGAGTTATTTTAAATTTAAACAAGAATGACTTGATCTTAAAACTCAGGGGACCAGATCAATTCTAAATCAAACAAGTATGAATACAGAGGACTGTGTAAGTAGTGAGATTACTGACTAACATAAAAAATTCCCTGGAGAACTTTCATAGCAGATAGAAAAAACTGAAAGACAAAAAAGTAATACAATCATAATAAGGTGTTCTTTGTTTTTTTTTCTCTTCCAAGACACGTAAATACGAGTAATGTAGTACTCGTATGTAGTAAAATATTTACTTTCATTCTCTCCTTTTTCTCAAGTTCTTATTAATCTTGTATTTCCTCTCCTTTGTTTTTTCTGTAACTCCTATTTATTTATTCTCTTAATTTCAGATATTGTAACGGATTTATGAATCCATCTTATGTTTTTACATAAAACATTATGTTTTGTGTTTTATCGATTCATCCTTATGAATCAATACTTATGTTTTTACTCATCTGGATTATTATTTTATTTTTGGTAAAACAATATCGGATAATATTTTTAATTTAAAAATAAAATAATTTTCTCATACTCAATCCTTTACATAAGTTAAGGATTTTAAAGAAACATTAGTAGTACTAGAAGTACAAGAATAAACATGAAGTACTCGAACAATAAAATGCGTATTTATAGAAAAATAAAATAATAATAATGGAGAAAATCTTTGTTATTTTCCCGGGTGGTAGAATAATAATCCTAACGTATATCTGTGAAGCGAAATAAGTAAATAATCCCGTTTATTTACGTGAGAATTTAGCGATTTTTTTTGCATGAACGGAATTCACAAAACTTCAGACAGAAAAAGAAAGAATATCTTCCATTATCTTTAGTAATAGAGAAACAGAAAAGGAAACTAAGTAGAATAGGACAGCGTATTATGTTTTAAGCTTAATAGTGTATTTTCTCTGGAAATAAATTTATATAAGATTTAAAATCAGGATCAGAAAGAAGTGAAGATAGAAAAATTTTAAGAAAAATTCCTTTTTAAATATTTTTATTTTTCAATGATTCAACAACCGCTATGATAAATTTTTAACAGATTACTAGAAAATAATTTAAAAAATAAATCATTATTCCAGGGTTTTGTTCACAAATTGCGTGATATCACTGCATTTCATACAAAGGCAAATCAGCACGTTATCTTAATTTCTGTCTATTCGTATATATCACGCACTCAAGATCGGCAGACCCATTTTAATAAATCATTCCGAATGAATTTATCTTATCCAAAGGCTTTGTCTTTAATTTAAGCCTATTATGTTAATCTTTACGTAGCTACCATTTTAATTCAGTACATACTGATTTATATACGAATATATCAAAAAGAATTATCCGATTTCAAATTGATATATTTCATTATAAAGATATGTTATAATTACAAGAAAAATATTTTTCCAGAATGTTTAACATTTTGTCAGATTACAAATATTCTACGTACCCTCCATCTGCTGCACGGATAATAACATCAAGACATTAGCTGAATTCTTCTGTTTCGCTTTGTAGACAATCTTCAGGAAGATAAGTTACTGTACCTATAGATATATTCCTAGTTTTAAGCTCATCCAACTCATCCGTGAATTTTTATTTCAAAATATCTCACTCTAAATGTAATCGGATCGAAAAAAAAGGATGAAATTTATTTAGATCCTGATTAAAATGCTTCGATGAAAGATTTAGGTAGAAAGATAAAGTTATAGGTATTAAGGTCTTAAGAAGAAGAATGACTGACGAAAATGTTCGGGTCTTACGTCCCTTGTACTTGTTTTTTATGCATTATTCATGAATTGTTGTTTTTCCCCCACATTTACTGAGTTTAGAACCTAAGACCACCCGAACACAAGACTAGCACTTTACTTATCTCTTGGATACTGTGAGTTTATAATAAAGGAGGGTAACCTTTAGCTCATATAGTCTTGAACCAAAACAACGCTTTTCAACGATGGTTTTACGTGTACTGCTAGTTACGGCAACTAATTAAATATCACCTTAACTTTACAAAGAAAAAAAAATAGTAGAATATTAACAAAATTCAAACTTTCACCTACCATTTCATAATTAAGTCTTCCAAAAGCAAACTTGCCGTTCGGAGAAGAAAACTTATAAAAAACCAATTACTCGTATAAACCATGCTACAGACTTTACTTACACATTTAAGTAACTAAAACTAACCAAAAAAATACTTTGAATAACGGATTATTATTGTGCAGGCACATTAATTTTTACGAAAAGAACAATGAGATATTAATATTCCGTACAAAATGAGGTATGCCTTTAACGACTGTTAGTCGTTAAAGCTATACAGAGCAACACAGATAACAGTTTTACAAAATTATTTATCTATGAAATTATTTAATCATTAAATATAACAATTTAAACGATATCACATCATAATATTATATAAATCCGCCAGAAACAAAAAAAAAAAATCATGTTTAGGGAGCATAACAGAAAAGACCCAAATTTTAATCTGTATTTGAAATCTCTCAAAAACAAATTTGTATTCCTTCTCAAAAACAAAATTTAACAATACAACAAAAAAAAAATCTAGTTTGGGGTGGAAAAGTGTAAAACTACACCAAAAAAAAAAAAAAAAAAATTGTAAAATTCTTACCTTTCTGTTAATTTGTATTTATTTAAGTTGTCTTTAAACGTAATATCAAAAGTTATTAATAAAAATAATTAAGTACTTCATTTTTACTTTTCTGGTATCATAGCTCTAGAGTTATGTTGCAAGAAGGAAATTATTATAACAATCAAAAAATTGTGTATAGCTTAGTAGTGCAAGTGGTACTCCACAAAAAAAAAAAACTTTGGGACAATTTTTAGGATGGATGAGCCGATTAAAGTTTAAAAAAATCGAGTTATTTTTAATTTTTCAAAACTATTTTGGGTTTATTTTAACTTTTGATATTTTATAACTTTAAACAAAAGAAAACTTTTATGTAATTTTTATTGGTTATAAATTTTTTTGTGGAAATGTTTTTAGCTTCTTCCATTTAATACAGTAAACGTAGAAAATCTTGGTGATTTTGAAGAGAGAAGAGCAGAGGATATATTAATATATGTTGAAATATACTCGTATAAATTGATGATGGTGCAACCCACCACAGTTTATTTTTTAATAAATCAGAATTTCTAGCGTCTCGATAATTTTAATTATTAGCTCCTATTCTGTTAATTATTTTTGTAAAATTACATTTGGTCGTCGTTAGTAGATTCTGTTGTTGTATACAACAAATCAGAGTTATTGGCATATTTAATATTTGAAAAATAAATTTTTTTTGAAGAATAATTCAGGGTCCGTACCCTAGAAGTTGAATTAAATATAAATTTTATTGATTCGTACGCTAAAATTTATTTATAAAAAAAAATTGCCTTTTCGCTAAATAAATCCATGTTTTGTTGTTCTGATCGGTCTACAACATCATAGATCACGTAATGAATGGATAGAAATACCATGAATAAAAAAATAACTGTCCTAGTATATGCCTGGAAGAATCAAGGGAAACCATGATAAAACTTTTATAAAAGTAGAAAAACAAAATAAACAATTAATTGTAAAATTAAAAATAATGTGATTAAAATCCATATTAAATATTTAAAATATAAACACATGAATTAATAATAAAGTATATTCTTGAAAATAATAAAAAAAACTATAAAATAATTCATAATTCAGAAGGCTTTAATAAAAAATATTTGAGCGTACATTTTTAGGTGCACATTGAATGGGATGCTGAAAATTCAGGATTCTTAACATTTTTAATTGGTGCAGTTTAAAAATTCTTCGACAGAGTTATATTGGTTTTATGAAAGAAAAATCTTTAAATTGCATTCTTTTATCCAAATTGTTAGGAAATTATTTGGTAATTTAAAATGGTAACAAAAGCATAATGAGGCCCTTAAGTTTTACATTCAATTACACAAGACATAAGAAAGAATATGAAAATAAATTGTGTTCTCTGGTTTTTTTTATTTGTAGATATGTTTTTTATTAATAAAGATTTGTTATTTATTGACAATCAGAATTGTATATAAGATTGCAAATTCATAAATACAAAGATAAAATAACATTTCAAATTTTTCTAAATAATGAACTACGTGATTTGAATACACTTATGGGTACCAAATAATGATCTGACAATCCATTTTTATAATTAGAAAATTAGTTCTGATTTTTTGAAGGAGCCCCAGAGATGATTACATTGTATTTCAGATGGAAACAAATGTAAGCATAATAAATATTTAGTGATGATGATGATGATGGAGATAATGATAAGCGTATTAAGGCGCTTCAACGCAAAACAGTACAGCTTGAGTTGTTCAAAAGACTCATGATTAATTACTCATTTTTAATAAAGAATATAAAATATATTTTTTTATGATATTCAATTATATTACAGATGAACACGTTTTGTAGGAAGGGTATAATGATATTACGAAGTGATGATTGTCATAGTAACTGTGTTGGTGTTCTGACTTAACATGATTTCAGCTTTTCTGAAATCAATTTTTATAACAATTCACGTGATATTCATTCCAAAATTGTATGCTTTTTTAATTAAAACTCAGCAAATATAAATTTTAGAATATTTACTTTTAGAATGACAATGGTAAAAATATTTCTATTTCCGTTGTAAATTAAAATTTGATTTTTCCTATATAAACCTTCTGTACTGTTTAAAAATATAAATATTTACATAAAACTTAAATAATTAAGTTTTATCCACAAGTTTATCCCGCACAGATTTGTACTGCGTAAGAAAAAATATTATTTACGAATCTACAAAATTATTATCTTTACTTGTTTCTTTTTATTTCGTAGTGAATAGATCTGCCATTTTCAAAAGCAGTATTGAAAAACCAAATTTTTTTTCTTTCTATACTAGTTGTAATTCAGCATTTAAAGATATCAAAAGACATAACTTAGTCAAATTTATGAAAAAATAATTGAAGATTTTGGCCATAATTTTTGATTTTGTCATGTCTTTTTTTTAAAAGGGTAAAAAAAAATTTTAAATCATCTCCAGCGATACACATTGTATTGTTTGATTTTTTTTGAATGGTTATTAATCAATCATTACAATAGTATATTAAATATCATTCAGAATTATGTCATTTAGTAACTAACATAGATTCTTAGTAAATAATATACGTAGATAAATCAATTTAATCCCTTTAATAAATCCTCTTCCTATTTCCTATTACATATCTCTTTAAGTATGCTTAGATTTAACTGAACTGTGCTTTATTTATTATACAATATCGTGACATACACGAAGAATAGATACTTATAATCTATTTAGATGTTTCAACGTTATTCACGTGCAGAGAGATATATCCCTTTAAAAATAGAAATAAAGGTATCTGTAAATCCTCTTTACATAGAAAACGCAAATCTCTAATAAAACAGTCACGATAAACGTATATTCACCAAAGTAAATAAATTTTCCTCGTTTGGTTATTTAATCGCATTTAAATTCACCTTTCATGAAAAAATGTTGATAAAATAAGTTATTTTTATCAGGTTTATTATTAAAATTGTTATAAAAAATATATTGTTTAATATAATAACCTTTGTTTTAAAAAGATAATAATTTAATTTTTTTAGCAAAAAAAATAAAAAAAGAAGAAGATGCAAAATAAAAGCTCCAAATATTAGGAAAACACTCAAACAAAATAATTTCAGGAATTTCATATGTAAAAACAGAATGGCAGCCCAACTATTAAACTAAAAACTGAAGGATTAACGTATGAGAAACAAAGTAATCAAAACGGTAAATAAATTCAAATATTTAGGAGAAGTAATAACCTCCACAGGAATAGTAAAAAAAAAAAAGGAATAGAAGCTAGAGTACAAAGAATGGAAATAGCGTATCATTTAACTGAAAACCAATAAAATAAAAAAATCTACATAAATAATCTGATGTGAAAACCACATGTCTTTCTTGTAATTACATATTCCCTGTTAAATTACATACAATTTTTTTTTTTGTTAAATGAAAAGTACATAAAAATTTATTTCATTAATAACTTCTGACATTTTGTCATTTTTTTCTTTTTTATGTTATTGAATTATTACTTGTAATGTTTTTTATTTATTTTTTATTATTATTATTATTTTTTTTTTTTGTTACTATCACAGGTTAATAACTATTACTAAATCAATATATTTAAATTTTAAAAAAAATAAAGAAAAGGAGATGAAGTCTGATTCGAACCGATGTATACACCTGTAAGATCCAAATATTTCATTAATTAAAATTTTATTTGGCTATAACTCTAGAATCAATGAAGATAAGTACCACTTATGATATATCGTTGAAAAGTTCTCAATGAGAGATTATTACTACCTTCCAGATGTTTTTGGACTTTTAAGACAATTTTGGTGCAGTTTATTGCAATGAGAAGAAGAGGTGCATAACTAGATTTTACAAGAGTCCTAAATTCAAAATTTCAATATTTTAGGCTAATCGTTTTTGAGTTGTGCGAGATATGTAAATACGTACAGACGTTATGCCAAAACTAGTCAAAACGGCTTCAGGAATGGTCAAAATAGATATTTCCGTTTAAATCTGAATAACGGATTTTTTTCGCGATTACAATACTTCTTGTATTTCGTACAAGAAAGTAAAAAGACAAACCAAAAAAACATCAAGAAAATAATTACAAACAAATTATTTATATGAAAGAAATACATTTATAAAATTGGTTGATGAATCTAAGTTTCAAGAAAAAATAAAACCTAAAAGATATAGCAAGTGGAGCGAAGGAAAAATAAAAGGAAGCAAAGATAATAAGTAGGTTTTTGGAAGAGAAAAAATTAAATTAGATAATAAAAATTTAATCAGAATCGAAATAAATAAAAATTATATAATTTTTGTAAATTAACAAGGTTTTGATATTGTCCTCTTAAAACTAATGGAATTATTTTCAATGGATAATGAAAAATAATTATAATTTATAAAATCGGATCAATTAAAGCCCGTCTATACAGCTGAGTCTGCGCAAGTTTAGTAATTAGTTGCCGTAAATCAGTTGTTTAACATCTGATTTTCGAAGCTGAAAGTTCTGAGGTTCGAGTCCTAGAAAAAGTTAGTTGCTTATACGGATTTAAATAATAAAAAAAGGATACCGGTGTATTTTTTTTGGTTGATATTCAATTAGCACATCTCAGGAACGATCGACTTGTGTTTGTACACAAGATTACACCTCATTTGACATGTCATACAGTTCACCCTCATCTCATTGGACCGTAGGGGCGGATTTCTTATTAATTAACAGATTACAACGTACACAATAAGGGAATAAATAAATTAAATAAATACGATTATATTTTTGTTACTTTTAAAATAATAATATTCACTTAACAAAATACGATTTCGATTCACCTGTTTTCATTCGACTCGCATATATATTTATTATGTCTAAATTTAAAACGTCCTGTCTATTTACTAATGATTACCAAATAAAGTTTTTATGATTTTGATAATAAATTAATTTAGTCATTTTTTAATTAAAAAAAAAAAAAAAACAAATTAAAATATTTGTAGAGTAACATGCAAACTCCTTAATAAAAACCGATATAAATAATTAATGATAGGATTTTTCGTAACGTACAGGATTTTTCGATTTATGAATAAACTTTCTGACGAAATGATAAATACAATTTTACTATTAAAAAACATTTGTTGACATGTATTTAGATTTTAAATTACATTTATAAAAACATCGAATTGAAATCAGTATTTTTTCAGATAACGTATTTTTTTTGAAGTCCGAAATGTAGCATTTTAAAATAGTCTTAGTAGACTAATGCTGAAAAAAAACGTAAAGATGTTAATTAAAGATTACATAAATAAAGTTTATCTAGTGGTTAACGCGACATCGCAAATCAGCTGATTTCGAAGTCGAGAGTTCTAAGGTTCAAGTCCTAGTAAAGAT
>JAAAKQ030087701.1:0-14822 GCA_010016005.3 Zanna intricata
AAACATAAGAAACCATAACATTTACCACTAAATTTGGGTTCCCAGAATTTCGGTGACGTGTTATTTAACGGGAGGGAACTGAAAACCGGGCGAAATATTTCGCTAGCCGTAACTCGCTAACAAAACATTTTCAGGCATATGTTTATTGGAAATTTTTTTCTTATTTTTAGATATAGAGTCCGTTTCCGAGAGATTGCCGTGCAGTTTTGATACACCCTGTATAAAGTTTTCTCTAAATCTACGAGTAACAACCTCTTTAATAAAGGCTAAAATAAGAAAAATAATATTTTCTAAAAAGTTTCTGATTTTTAGGTCAAGGTTTATAATTTTAAAAACTATAGATATTTCTTGATAATTCTATCTTTGAATTATAAAGTTTAAAAAATTTTTTGAAAAATATTTATGGCAAAGAAGATAGAGAAAAAAAATAAAAAACATTTCAATTTTAAGGGGGTGGGTATTGATTATTTGAAAGATTTTTTTGGGAGTTATTTATACATGGGTTTTAAGTAAAAAATATGCTTTAATAAAGTTTTCTCTAAAATGCCTGTCAGGAAAATCAAAATTTTTTTTTTTTCATATCCCCCCACCCTTTATCATTTTTTAAAAATCAATATAATCAATACCCCATAAATAAAAATATTTGAACCAAATGTGAAGAAAATTGGTTTTGGTCATTAGCAATGCAATCCACAAATTACATGCATTTGCACGTGCGCACATACACACACAACATATATATATGTTTTTGGTTTAGATGAACTAAAATATGAATATTTGCAAGAAATCCAATATCCCATTTTTAACATGATCACCATACTTTCCCTTAATTATACTTCAAGCTACATTCACCAGGAAACTAACAAATCTATAATCACTGGATTGTACTATTAGTTCTATGGCTATTGGAGGACAACACAAACCAAAAAAATAAATCATCTAATACATTACAAAAAGAAAAAATGCAAACTTAGAGAATTAATACACCTCAATTACCTTTAATTATTACAAATAATTTTTAAGTCTGTCATAACATTCAATTAGCAATTAATCTCTCTCTTTTTTCTGTTTAGCCTCTGGAAACACCATAATGTATTATCAGAGGATGATATGTATGAATGTAAATCAAGTTAGTCTTGTACAGTCTTGGGTTGACTTTTCCTGAAATTTGTAGTTAATTAGAACCCAACCACCAAAAAACATTGGTATCCATGATCTAGTATTCAAATCCGTATAAAATTAACTCTCTTTACTACTATTTAAATCTAAGAACTTCAATATCAGCTGATTTACGATGATGAGTTAATCACTTCACACACGATTAATAATTTTATTCATGCAAACAATTACCTTCCAATTTCATTAAGATAAAAAGTAATAAAATGCTGAATGTTTATTACATCTTCATCTTTATTAATTAATGCTCTTCATCTTTACTGCATATAAAACACCTTTTGAAACCAGGTGAATATGATCATTTATTTAAATGAATTCTAGCCTGACCTTCATGAACCAATTGATTTTAATTGTAATCATGCCTTATTTATTATAAATGTAATCTTTGAAACCCTTTAATTCTTTAAACAATACAACATACTGACTGTACTTTTTTAATATCAGAAGGCAAAGATAAATCAGTAATAATTATTTAAGAACTCTATTATAAAAATCATTAAAAAATTTACACTGGGTGAGGGCAACAGATTTGGGAAACTTTAAGATAGATTTTTTATAACATTCAAGCAGAGAATTTAAAACAAAATTATAAATTGTAACTGTAACACCAGTTACAATTGCTAGACCCATGTATTATCTTTAAAAAGTTTAATAAATATTTATTTTAAAATTATATAAATATTTTAAAACAAACAGAAAGTTCTCTTCCTGAGAATTCAATGAGAATGGTACAAATAAAAAAAATTATTGAAATTGTTACAATATATCTGTTATGTTTAATATCTTGTTATATTAATTAATAAACATAATGCAGGTAAAGATTGTATTTTTTTTTTTTTTTTTAAATACAAGAATGAAATAATATAACAATGCTATATAAACATTTCATAAAACAGGAAACAAATAAATAACATATATTGATTTTAAGTTTATTCCAAAATCGGAATCATGACCTCAAAAATAAAATAACAAAACATTATCACAAAACAGCAAAATTGTTTGAATTGCAAATAAAACATTTTAAAACATTTTTCACATTAAAATGAATTTTTTTGATATTCAAATTCAAGTGATTTTTTTTAACTTGAAAAAATAAAAAATTCAATAAATATAAAACATCAAGTCACTTTCAAATCAGACACAAAAGGTCTTGCAGATAATTTACATTAAATATATATTAGTGTGTTCTACTTAATTCTATTTTAATTTAACAAAACATAACAAACCTTTTTTTTAAACTGCAATAACTATCAACTATTAAAATAAATAAAATATTAAGATTATTCTTCATTTGATTAAAATATTCTAAAGTAGGTTAGTCTGAGCAAGATACAAAAAGAGATTGTGTATATAAATTTAAATATATAAAATAATCACTTTTTATGGTATTTAAAAATTGTAAATTTATACTTTGTACAAAATCTTGAAAGTAGCTCATACTCTTTCTTTCTATCTCCTTCATAATCAGGACCTTTATGAATCCTTCTTACGTCTCTTACTTTTCCTTATATGAACATTTAATATGACCCTGTTTTTTTCTATCGGATAATAAATAAATTTCTATTTTATTTTATTTTTTAAATTACTCTCCCCACTACTGTTAAGGAACCACAGTTAAGTATATCTTCAGAGGATGAGATGAATGAATTGTAGCGTGCGTGAAAAATGCCATGCCTGACCGGGATTTGAACCCGGGATCTCTGGATGAAAGGCTGAGACAATACCACTCCGCCACAGAGGCCGGCTTTTTTTTTATGTGGAATAACAGAAACCAACTGTGAAGAATGTGAAGTAAGGATAATGCCACAGCCCTTTAATAAATTGGAAACTGTAGTTCCAAAATTAAATAAATTTAATTTCACTGCATGTTATTGCCATTTATTAGTGATTAATCACTGGAAAATTCCGTAAAAAAATTAGAAACTACAATTAATGACTTACTTTTAAATTAGTTTTATGAAATTATTAAATCTATGGTTGAAAGTAAACTGTTATTTTAAAATATATCATTCTGCAAAATCCAGAGTGGATATAATCTTTAATTTTATTATCTGAATTAAATTTTTTTTACTTCACATGATCAGTTCTTTATTTCATAGTCCGTGCTGCAACAAAAGATAACATGGGCAGGAATGTGTAAGCTTTAAAGATGAACTTAAAAGGTAAATTTGTAAATAAAGCTATATGCTAAACTCCATAGCACATGTCACATTTGGCAATTTTCATACAAAAAAAAAAGACTCATTATTACATTGGACACATTTATACTAAACTGTTTTTTTTCATAGTTAATTTTAATCGTTTTCTTTAATTGATCTGTTTCTTAGTTTGTCTGTCTAACTCAGCATGTGTAATAAAACTAGTCAAACATAATTTTTTTTAAATTTTACTAAACAGTCAAATGAAGTGCAATTCATTTTTTAAATCAAAACCGTCCTCCATCCTTTATTGTACAGTATCATTCTCAAGTATTAAAAAAATAATTTTAAAAAATTTTCATACAATTGCTAATCTTAAGTACTCAAGTAAATAGTAATTCCAACCAATTATTTTTAGTAGACTTAACATCTTTCTTTTAATCATTATATTGCACACTTGAACTATGAATCATGAAAGCACAAGAAAAATACAACAAGTAATTGAAATCAGCTTTTAATAATGGTATAAAATTGTTATATTATTATAACCACTTGTCTAAAGTGACCATTTTGTAGTTGTCCCCAACAGCAGTTTATATACACAGGTGTTAATTTTTTTTTTTGTTTTTTTAACAAACTTTTACTTATCTTGGTTTTATTTTATCAATCATTTACTTTTGAATATTTATTTAAACAGTTTTTATATTGAATAATGTTCTACTCAGTCATTATAATTAATTTTATTGTGTCTGCGAACACACAATAGTTATATCTTAGGTCTTAAATTAAAAATAAACATTTATCATGTTACTTTTATCACACACCATATAAAAGTAACAACATTAAATCTTTGAACCTAAGAGATTCAGAGATTTAATTTTATTAAGTACTAGCTGCAGAGGTGTGCCATAGGCATGCCCTTCAGCTAGGTCCTTCAGGTGGATCGCCCTGGTGGGCAGCATCTCAGAATAGATTTATTAGGTGTCCAAAATTGATTACTTCTTGTATAAAATTTTTTTTTTTCTAATATGAAAATTGATAAAAAGAAAGTTAAATTAGACATTTAACTCGAGAAACTGATACTAACAAATCAGAATATTCTGCTAGTGGTCGGTACATTACAAATGTCCTTTAGTAGCAAAGAATTAGCTGATGGGAGAGCTTGCTTCATTTGCCCTTCCTATCTATCCAAGAAGCTCCACCCCTGGACCCCAACTGTGTTCATTATCCTCATACTTATTAGAATAATACTGATAAATATAACAATTAAAACCTGCTCAATTTATAAAAACTATCAGTATATTGTAATTTCTTCAGAGCAGCAGTTTGGTCAGTACAAGAGTCAAAACTTTGACTTATCTGAGACAGTAACGAGAGGTAGGCACAGCTAGTGCATCGGATCCTCACTAACAGTGGCAGTGGCTGTGCTGGCTGAGTCGTCACACTATATACCACACGCCTTTAAAGCTACTTATCTTTATTATAGAAAGAGATATTGAAAAAGACAAACTTTTTTTTGTAGAAAAATTAATTTGAAATATTGCAACTGGTTTTCAAATTCAATTTAGACATTTTGACTACAGTAAAATTGAATATCGGCAAAAAACATAATTTTTTTATTTTGAAGCAGTAAAATTTTTGTAAGACAATAGTCCTTTGTTCTTCCCCCATGTAAAACTTAAGTTCACACAAAATTTCAATTTAATCAGTTTAGTAGTTCTTGTGTGAAAGAGTAAGTTACATATAAATGTAGTGAGACACTACTACATTTATATGTAAAAAATTTTATAAACGTTATATTTTATGTAGTAACTACATAGTATAACATATCTACATATGTAAATAGTATAACTATGTAGTATAGTAATATATCTAAGTTAGATAAATTTGTCTTCTAAAGTTTCCACAAAATATAAATGTTATTAATCAGTATGTATTATTAAAGTATGATGAAATGATAGCCAGTTACAACACAAACTACTGAAGTTTGCTAACACCTGTATTACTCTAAATGTCAGGTTAGAAAAGTATAAAACACTGGTAAGCTTGATAACTATTGAAACCCAAATTTCAGAAATAATTGGGTAGGTTCTTACAGGATGGTAATGAAAGAAGGTAATAAATTTACCTGAAAATAAATAATATTCTTTGCTCTTCATACATATGTATATATGAGCATAAGTATCAGAATCTGTAAGTACACATGCTGTTCTAGCTATCACCAGGTCTAGATATCCACTAGGTCTGTCCATCTTTCCTTGTTCTCTCCCCCCACCCCATCGTTTCACCATCTGCTGGCATATAATCCTATCCTCTCTACAACAATTTTCTTAATATTTTTTATTGGGATTTCTTCTGAGTGTTCTTTTATCCATCTCCAGACCTCTACCATTCTAGTTTACCTTTCAGAATACCATTCCTTCAACTGTCTTCCTTTCACCCTCCTACTTACAGATATGAGATTTTCTCTGATTTTTTGTTTTTCACTCTTATCTCTTTTGTTTTCCTTCTTTCTCAGCTCTACAACATTATTTCTCTTACCTGAATGACTGCTCAAATCTCCTCTCTTAATTTCATGAGATGTCATATCTTAGACACAAAATAAATCTTATATATAATTACAACAGCTTTTTCTTCAATTAACTTCAGCAACAATGTTTAAAAACTCATTCCTTTTTACAGTAATTTTAAAACTTCATTGCTATCTTTCCATATCCACAAATTTCTCTTCCCACCAATGTAAAACTTATAACCATTCTCATAGATTCCCCATCCAAAATGCTAACTCTACCTTCAAAAACCACTCTCTTTTTCTGTTTAGTCTCCGTAACTACCATAAATATTCTTCAGAGGATGAATGAGGATGATATGTATGAAAGTGATATGTATGAAGTGTAGTCTTGTACAATCACAGATCGACCACTTCTGAGAAGTGTGGTTAATTGAATCCCAACCACCAAGGGACACTGGTATCCACGATCTAGTATTCAAATCCATATAAAAATAACTACCTTTACTAGGATTTGAACCTTAGAACTTGACTTCGAAATCAGCTGATTTGCGATGTCACATTAACCACTAGACCAGCCTGGTGGGCTCTTCAAAAACCACTGCTGTGCTCTTTTTTATTTATTCTAGTTGGCATTTGTTAACATCATCCCAAGCATTAATATCACTTTGAAAATCCTCCAAGTCAGCCTATATCATCATATTACTTTTAACAACTTCCTTTTCCTTTGACCTCAATTAATCTTTCATTTACCTTTTGATTCCCTTCATCACAACATTAGAAAGTCATGAGCAATACCTTTTGCATATAATACAAAATTCTTCATATCGTTATACTTTTGCATTTTCAATCTACCAAACATGGCTGAAACAAATCACATAATACCTCTGAAAGATTTTCTATTCAGAAGGATATAAATTATCATATACTTTATTTTCAAATATTTAGTACCTAATTATTTAACAGTCATTTTGTATGTTTATGACACCAAAATAATAACTGATCTGTTAAAAATTAACTTTTTACCATTATTATAAAAATATTATTTTTGTGTTTTTAGGTCTCTTTTTGTTTTTAAATAAAGATAGCTAATTTATTATTAATATTATTTTATATAAAAGATGTACTCAGAATCTTGGGCAACCTCAGTTTACTGAAATAGTTGTAGTCAAATTTAAAAATTAACTGAAAATAATTTGATTTCATTAAAACTTAATAATACGAAGAAGTAAAACAAAAAAATAAAAATATACTTCATATTTATGTCCAGAAATAGAAATTAAAGAAAAATAATTATCAAAATGTCTTTTCGGTCCAACCTGTTAACTTACATGGTATTTCATTTTGATAAAACTGTACATAAAATAATAACTATACTTAATATACTAGATAAATAAACAAAAGACATAAAATATAACTATCAAATCTCTTTAAGATAACATATAAACAAATACCAAGGTTTTTTTTATCAATTACTCTTTTATAATGTCATTTATATGATAAGAGAAAGAACTAAGGTAGAAAAAAGTCAATTAACCAAATCTAAAAATGTCTTACAAGTAATCTAAACAAGCAACCGAACATAATGTTAATGAAGTTATATAATGTTAATAAATTATTACATTTACATAAAGTATTATTAAAAATGAGACGTGTTATAAACTTTCTTATTTACCATTACAGGAAAAAGCTCAAAGTAAGAAAAACTCTAAAATTTATTAAAATAATAAAAGCAAAAACTGATTTTGAAAATTTTTAAATCCTGTGTGTAATTAGGATGACATTTGGGGTACAAAAATAAACTGAGTAATAATAGAAGATACTAATGTCTTCAAAATTCCTGCGAACTGAACTGAATGAGCAATACGAGCAGAATATAATACAGAATATTATTAACAGTATCAGGCTAATGTACAAATACAATGAACTTACATTATTGTGTATTTTGTTTTGAATTTCAAACAAGTAATAATATCAAATTAATCTGCTACTTTTAACCCTTCAACTGAGCCATTTACTTCAAATTATAGCAACTGGATCCACTAAACAACTTTTTTTTTTCACTGAGTGTGTAAATGTGCTTTTTCCAAAGATTAGGAAGCTAGCTTTACCTATCAGACACTTCAGCCACAGAGCTTCCACTGTCAAAAATCAGTTCTCAAGCAACACTCCTGTACCAGTTAACACAAACAATGGATTACCTCTTCAGGTCCTGCAATCCTCAGTAAGTACCACTGTAGGTCTGAGAAAGAAGGGATCAAGGGTAATGAAAAGGTAAATAGTAAGAAAAACCATCCCTCCAAGATAGGTAGTTATTATTTACCACCTTATCCAGATACAGTATTCTTAACATTATTAGCAGACCTTTCTGGCAAAACAGTAGCATCTCTGACTTTCACTTGTAAGATTCTGGATCCCAATACCAGTCAGGCTTAGCATTTTTTCACAAAGTTTATTTTTCATTAAAACAAAAGATAATTGTAATTATGTATCTGCCTATAACTGCAAGTGTAAATTAATAAATTATAGAATTCTTAGAATTTTGCATTATACAAAGTTTAATTAAGTATACATAATTGTATAAATTCAATAAGGATGCATGGATTCTAAATATTGGATTATTTCATAAAAAAAGATAGGTATTACTGTACCATTTTCATATACAAATTCAAGCAAGTAGGAATGAATAATCTGCTAAATGTGTCTGTTTATCAAATCTCAGGTCTTATTAATTATTTCTTCATTTTGCATGAGAAGCCTTGCCATGGCATCCGCTAAAAGATTTAGTGTCCATATTGATGTGATACACTCCAACAGGGGCTCACTGTTTTCTGACAACACAGTTGCGTCCAGAGTAATATATTAATCTATTATCACCTACCATATAGTCCACAATAGCTCTTTCTGATTACAATTTGTTTGGGAAATTGAAAGAATTTTTCAATGGTAAGCAATTCATGGGCGACGTCATGATAATTAAGTTACAGTCATGATAAACCAAGTATTATTTGACTTGAATGAATAAGAAAAAAAAATTTAGAAAAAAATCAGTATTTTATGAGTTTTTAGTAAACTCATAACTCATGAGTTTTAGTAAACTCAATAGTAAAGTAAGATAACTGTTAAATTTAATATAAAATTGCATATTATTTAATAGCATAAAACAGTCTGCCCAATTCAACTCTATCCGTTTATTCCTTAATTCAAACTGCTACTTCATTCATTGTAGCAGTATCAACAGCAGCAGCAGTAGTAGTAGTAGTAGTCGTTTGTTCTCAAAATTAGGAATTAAGTAACTTTTCTTTTTTTTGATTTGTTAGTTCTGCATTCTATTTCAGACTACATCAATCTAGCCAGTAATGACTTAATCAATGTCGTTGTAACATTTTTTTATTTATTAATTTTTTTTTATTTCAATAAAATTTTATTTTTACTTTGACGCATTCATTTAAATAAAAATACAGAGTATAGCTAAATTATGGTTCTTATATTCTATAGTTAACAAAGAAAAAAATTATTATTAGTAACATATATTTGAAAGCATTCATTACAGATTTCTATGTATAATAAATTAACATTTGCTGACTGTATAAGTGAAGGTCAAAACATACAAACCAAATGATATGAACCTTTCCAGTCAATAAATGCAGATCACTTGACTTGGAATCTTCCATCTAAATTAATAGCTAATATCTTTGTAATGTTAGAATAACAAATCACATTTACAAGTAAAACATTTACTTATTGTGATCTGAACGCTTGGTCATATTCCAAACACCAGAATATTTTTAGTCACAGTCCTGTGCAATACCAAATAAATCTGCTATTTCTCATTTAATTTCTAGATTTCATGAAATAGACACTATGTCTGATCATAAATGTACTACTTGTTCACTGGTTTTACATGATAACACTTACCAGAACTTCCTTTGGTCATTATCATGTTAAAAAAATCAAGTCATGCAGGATATTTCTGAACAGATAGGTTCTCTGTTTTTCATGTAGATGTAAAAACCCTTTAGTTATGTCAATATTAAATTCATTTAATGTATAAAGCTTGAAGACTTGTAACAGATGCCTTCTTACAGTAGATGATGAATTTATTTTGGACAATGTTTTTTTATTTAGGAGTATTATTTAATACGTTGGATAACATCACTGGCCAAAACAACAGAAGACAATATTTTCAAAAATAATTCATTTATACTTGTTGAGTTATATTTATATGAATGTAACTCCATACATTTGAATGAAGGTTCTCCAACAGAAATGCAGAAAAATAGACAAATAGTAGTAGTATCAAGCAATAAATTATTTTACATCCAGATCAATACTCCAAATGAGCATTTAATTTTTTTTTTTTTGTACTTTTTCAACATGATAATGTAATTACACATTTTAAAACTGTTTTGATAATAAATCTTTAATAGATCATATTTTGCAATAGAATGCTGAAATTTTTTCACATGTCCCAAAATAAAAGTAGTAAAAATAGGTAAGGCACAAATCCCAAATTAAGACACTGTAAAACCATCCTTCAAATTTAAAATTTTCACTTCTAGGGAAAAATATTGTTAATGGCAAAAGAATTAATTTGACATTCTTCAAATTAAATAACACATACACGAGTATTAACACCAAATAAGATAAATCAATACTATAAATCAAAATAAAACAGCTATACATAATTATTAAATAAACTTTTGAAAGTTAATAAAATAAATTTAATAAATTCTCTAAAACTTTAAAATAGTACTTTCTCAATTCTACAACAAATAAATAAGGATTTAATTTGATTTAATCTTATTAAATGTAACAATAAAAATTTAAATAATAAATATTTGTTTTTTTGGTTTTCATATAGGTTTTTATGTCTGTTGTTAAAGTGATTTCAATTCTGTTTTTCAGAATGTGATATTGTCAAATTTCATTAATAACTTCTTTTTATTTGAACACACAAACCATTTTTAAATTAAACTTATAAAAGTTTACTAGTACTTATAACTATAGCTGTTTGGATTACAGGAATCTATGCTACTTTTTATACTATTTCAAACTAATTATTTTAAATTTTTGCTTGAAAATAATATCTAGTAGAACGACATCAAGCTGTACATAATTTTGCAACAATAAACCAAAAGGGTGCAAAGACTACAACTGAAAAATATATTCTTCTAAATTAAATAGATTATAGATAATGTAATTTTTCACACAAATAAATTATTTGGAAGCTTCACACTATTAAATGGAAGCTTCCATGAATATTAATGATTAAACAAATTTATAATGGGACCATCAGAGGAATTTTCTCTTCGCAAAAAAAAATATCATATAATCTATCTGTTCAAGAATAAGGGTTGGAAATACATATATAAAAAACGAAAATAAGAAACTCTTTCTTTTGAAGTTTTTCAAGAAAAAAAAAAGAAAAAGATTCAAGAAAAACTCACTATTTTTTTAGAGTCAACAAAATTATAAGTATGTTAAGGGTTATGTTATTATTCAAGTTAAAACTGCAGAGTTGGAGGATGATATATTTAGAAAGCAATATATACTTGGATATAAGTTTATAGGATTACCATAATGTATTTTACAATTCACAAAATGTTTTAGTAAATCTTGTGTAAAAATTTAGGAACCAGCAACTTTAAAATAGCATCACCACCCAACAAATATAAATGATCAAAAGGTAACAACTGATCTACTAAATTTCCAGAAAGAGAATACATTCCAATCTCTATGATCAGTTAATTAAATTAACTGATCATAGTTAATCACATTAACTAATGTGGAAAAAAAAATGAACAAAATCTAAATTAAAAGTTTATAAGATGAAAATAAAAAAAATCACCAGAGTCAACGAGTTAATAAAAAAAATGGGACAAAAGTCAATTACACTGTATAATACAGTACACCAGCAACTAAATAATAATATTATAACATTAATAAAATATCTATTTAAATCCAACAAATTAAAAGGAGTAATATTTTCTTGAAAATATATCAAACATAATGAAATGCAAAATTTCACTAAATTATAATTATTTTAGTAATCAAGAATTAGTTATAAAGGAAACTATAAAATTGCAATGAATTCAATATTTTTTATTATCAATATATCTATTTACATGCATGGATAAGTAAAAATTTCACCTATATAACTTTACATAATAAAACTTGTCAATAAACAAGTTTACAATATTCTTACACATATTTATAAACTTATAATTAAAAAAGAAATGTATGGATGCTTCTTGAATGATTTGTTCCACCAAACAGAATCTGAAATATTTATAAAATTATAATTAACAACAAAACAAAAACAAGACAAAAAAAAAAGAAACACAAAGTATAGTTTAGTTCTGACGATTAAGCCATGAATTATTGAAAATTCATGTTATCCTAGCAGTTAAGATCTGTTATTAACAATTTCTCAATCTGTTTGATAATTTCTCAAGAACACAGCTGTCATAGAATAACAATATATCAATGATAAACTTTATACTTTACTTTACACTTTGGTTCAGTGTTTGTGACACTTTTGATATGTAGTTCCACAAGCTTCTATAATAAAAATTAAAGGTCTATGATATCTAAGGTGTTAAAAAAATCATGAATCAAGACCTTTTACATGTCAGATAGATTAAGAGCAGTTTCCTTATTCAAATGAATCAAAAAGTATATTACATGAAAGAAATAAACATCCACTCAGAATACCAACAGAACTGGTCAAGATGTCTATTCTATAGCAAAATGTATAAAATTTTAACTTTCATAGTGCTGCAATACAAATTCTTTTATTAAAAGCGATTATCAGTGTTCATTAAATTCAGCAAGAAAAATGGCTAGCATAAATTATGCAAATTATACTAGCTGTGTTTTTTGTTTTCATGAAAACAAAATCTGCAATTACAGTAACAACATAATTTTCTCATTCAGTATGATCTGAATTTTCTTAAGTCATATAATTTACATGCAATGTCAGAATTCTGTTGAGACCAGTTAATTGTACTGATTGAAACAAAATATCAACACGTCAACCATGTGTTTCTGATGATTCCTATGAAATAGTGCAAGGAGAACGGATGAAGTTCGCATAAATCAGCAATTCATGTGAACAGCACTCTTCTTGTGAAATAGACATTCTACTAGCGACCACTTGGAATATATTATACAACCCTTTGGACTAAAAAGTATATTCCATTGTTCAAGAAATACTGATATAAATATATAAATTCTATGTAGAAATTAAATCAGATAAAAGGAAGGAAAAAAGGTGTTCATGAAAAATGTGTTGAATTAACATTTCATGTCAGCAATCAGGTAAACAACCATAACAGCAAGATCTGCAGATCTGCACAGCATTTATCTGAGGCAGTGATTATTGCTTAACAGAGATCTCGCTGGATTTATCCAAAACCCTCTTTTTTCTTCAATGAGAATAATAAAAATAGCATATTTCTGTACGTGCTATAACATTTTCTCATTTTACAATTAGATGCAGATGATCGAGAACACTTTTACTTTCAACAGCCTGCCATGCACTCCACTATGAGACAAAAGTTCAAAATTTCCCTGATAACCAATTACCAGGTCAGAGGATTGGTCAAGTTGTCCCAATCGACCCCTCACTGCCTGAATTTAACACTCTGATTTTTGTACAGGGTAACATTTAATATCAATAGATTAGTCTATCCTTAGCTTCTATGCTGAACTCAAAAACTGAATTACAATTGTAGTTGCAAAACACCAGATATAATGAGTTGAGATTGGCAAAAAAAAATCTATTTCAAATGGGATGCCTGCCATATCCAGTACTAACGGTATTATCCATCGGTGGATAATGGTGGTATCCAACTAATGGTGCTTATATCAACCAACATGACTATTTTATGAAAAACATAGGTTATGTTACAAAATGAAACCTCAAATAATTCTCTGAAGTATCCTGAATAAAATACTATACACTTTATTTATTCAGAATGAGTGAATGAGAGTGTGAATCGGATATGTGTGTTTGTGTGTGCACACACATGGTTGTGTGTCAAACTACAAAACCGACCAGTTTGGTAAATATTTAAAATGAAAGCCTAGATTTATGCAGAGAACACTAATCTTAATTAGTAATAGTAAGTATTTTAATCCTGAGAGCAGTGGACTATTTATTAAATTAAAAAATTTTTAGCCAATATGAATAAATCTAAATTACTCAAAATACTAGAAATTATTACCAATAACAATTTTAAAACTTTTTCAAATATTAAATATTTCAACTCTTGGGAGTTGAATGCCTCAATAAACCTGCTGGAATAAAAAATAATCCAAATTATCTTAGAGAAAAAAATAAATTTGAATACTAAAAATGCTCAAAATCATTCGACAAAAAAAATTATTATATAAAATCTAAATCTAGATAGCTATTTTGATTGCTACTTTACTGAAACAATCATCATCAGCAAATATTGATGAATTAACATATTTAAAAAAAAAGAAGTTAAATACTTAACAGAGTGACATAATAACTAATTAAAAAATACTTACCAAACACGTTGAAAGTATTGTTTATTTAGTTATTAATTATTATTGTTATTGCCATTCTTGTTTGTGTATAATTTTAATTAAGCATTTAAGTTTTTATAGTATACTAATTCCACAGTAACTATTATTAATGATTTTTTAAGAAAATGGCATCTTGTTTATTTTAATACGTTATTTTTAATGGGAGTTCTACAAATTCCAAAATTTTATTACGTATTAAAATACATTAGAATAACCATTTAGCACACCTCTTTACATTTACTTCATTTTTTTTTTTTTAATAAATACGAGGGTAAGTCAATTATTATTCGCAATATAGTTATAAAATTTTATTGTAATCAAATAGGAAACTTACAACATCATTTTTCAGCATAGTCCCCTTGGTTTTCAATGCACTTGGTCCATCATTGTACAAGCTTCCTGATGCCCTCATAAAAGAAGATTTTCGGTTGAGCTGCGAG
>JAAAKQ030087723.1:1835-14821 GCA_010016005.3 Zanna intricata
GCATATGCTTATGTAGTTCAATCACTGCGAAGAATGTTCTTCTCACAGTAAGTATAGGAATGTTAAGAAGAGAGTAAATCTCATTTTTTCCTAGATGTTGCAAATTGCAAAACTTCCCCTCCACCAAGACAAAGCTTTGTCTAAAGCTTTCCAGATCATTACTTGTACATGTACGATCTCTATTCCAGCTTGGAGTACCATATTCCAGATGACATCGGACTAACGATTTGTGTAGTGTGAGACACGAACGGAGATTCACAAATATTTTTCAGATCCATTTAATTAGTCCTAGATTTCGTTTCACTTTACTTATGGCCACCGCCACATGGCTAAACATCATCAGTCAATCATCCAACAAGACATTTAAATCCTTTTTTATTAGACAATTGCTAATGGTATAGGTATATACTGAAACCTGAGTCTTGCGGAAGAAACAAATAGATATGAATTTGCTTAAATTAAAGGGCATACAATTACGCTAGGACTATTCCACGATTTCCAAGATGTCTTTTTGAAGGCTCAAATGATCCGACTTGTTGACGACTGTATGACAGGTAAAGGACCAGAGTTATTAAATTTATTAAATTATTGAAGTAAAACGTATAATAAAAAAAATTTTTAAATATATTATGGGTCGGCCATTCACTTAGTAATGAAATAACAGCAGCAAACAACATCCACGGTATCAGAAAATAAACTTTAATGTTTTCTGAACACCTTGGCAAAAGAATCAATGAAACTGGCTACTGCATTCAAAAAAAGACGATTATTTCTGGATCTTATATACGGCAGTCGAAAACCAATTAGTTGTACAATTGGATATATCTCCTTTGAGTATCTTTAAAGCAATTATATCATCCTGAAACAATTGCCAATTGCTCAGGGAACTAAGACTCTAAAAACTACAATGGGCCCAGAAGCTGCTTTACCAAAACTTCGAAATGTCAAAAATGAGATGTCACTAAACAGCTTCCATTAAATTAGTATAATAATTTCTATTGGAATTTAATTTTGAGACGTAGTACTCAAGCACTGTCCTAATCATTGTATTAACAATGAAGTATCAATCGACATCATTAAACAAGCGACAAACTCATAAAAGCAGCCCTCATTTCTCATTGCTTTGAAATCCGTTCGAAATACGTAATAATTAAACAACAATCTGCAATCAAACTAAACATCTAAATCCGAAACTGCTTCTTCTTTAATATTTCGACACTGACCAACCTCTAAGAAATATTTAACTTTCTTTCTGGAATGTAACGATGACACTTTTATTCTAGATTGATGGACATTCTATTTACAATGTACTATTGAGATATTCTATTAATGTGGCTCTGGAGAATCAGCTGGTCTATTTATCTTAGCGCAAATTTTGACATCATCCGCAAACTATCTTAGGAAAAATAAAGATGGGGATGTCATTTATGTAAAGAATGCAAAGCAGAGGACCCAGATTAGAACGCTGACGAATACTGGAGAAGTATACGAGTATGTAATAGAAATCCTATACATTACTTTTACTTTAACGTTCGCTCAAAAAGGTAGGATCACAGCCAACTTAATATATATCTCTCATACCAAAAAGTGATAGTTTAATCAGATAATAATAATAATAGTAGACAAGAACTCTTTAAAAAAGATCATATTTATAAATTCGGAATGTATTGTACTTTCGTTACTATTTTTAATCGAATATTTTAAAGGAAGAGGTCCTCAACTGGATCTGAGCTTTGTTTTTCAGTAAGCTTGACTTGCTGCTCATCGAATGATCTCCCAATGATGAATTCAGTAAAATAAAAAATAAATTGTTTTTTATTTTGTAGAATAAGTTAATTTTTTTATGCCAACTGTCTATCCAAATAATTTCTCTGGTGTTCTTTTTTTTATTAAAATTTGGGATACTCTTTAAGTTATTTTCACATAGAAAGCGTTTGTTTACCTTTTTACACTACCAATATATTAAAAAATGAAACTGTCGAAAGCAAAATAAAATTTCTGTAGCAGTAATAATAATTACCGGCTTCAGAGGCGCGACTGGTAGCACCTCGGCCTTTCATCTGGAGGTCCCGGGCTTGAGTCTGGTCCAGGTATGGCATTTAACCCACGGAACATAAATTTTCATTTCATCTTATCCTCTTAAGCACCATCTAACCGTAGTCCGGGAGACTGAAAAAAAGAAAAAAATAGTAATAATAATTAAATAAGCTCGAGTTCTTAAAAAATCACGAGTAATTAAAAATACAATACTTTTTTCAGTTGTTTAAATTTCTATTTAAGGAGACTAAATGACTTCTTTGAGGAGTCAATCCTTTGAAGAATGACTGCTCAACTTAAAAAGAAACTAGCAACCCTTATTTTGATTTTATTTTTAAAAGGTGAGATTAAAAAATTCAATATATATAAACATTTTAGTGAAGTTTTCGTTGACTCCTAGTTTATTATTTTATAAAATTAAAAAAATTATTTTGGTAGAATCAATATAGCTATAACTGTTATTTTTAAACTAATTTTTAAAAAAATCAAATTACATTGATGTTTATTCTAAATTTACTTTACAGTCATTTCACATTAATTTTTTTTTTTGTTCATAAAATATTTTATAACATCAAATATTTATGACGCTGCATTATTGAAAAATGTATGTGTGTTTTACCCATTCTCGATATCATATAATGTATAATTTATATAACGATTTAAGTAAGAAATTTGTCTGCAAAAATTCCAGATGAAAAATCAAGAAACTTACAGCCAAAATAGTTGAAATTTATCTTCCAGCGAACAAAAAAAATGATGCTATATTATGAATACTCATAAATAAACTATTATATATTAATGGTTAAATTTTATTTGAACGACAATTAAGTCCTGATTAAACACGAGCACTGTGGTGCACGTGGTTTAGGGTACGTAACTGTTTAACTCCTAGTTTGTGAATTGTTATGCATGAGTACTTACTGATGGGCTATTCCGATTCTAGGTGATGTAAGCTTCGGTTAATTAAGTTTAACGCAAACAAACGCAGCAGATATGTACGTAGATGGATGTTATGCATTAGTACTTGCATATATGCAAGTAAGCGTTTATAAAGACAACACACATTCATTCATACAAACATTTATTCAGACTTACGCAATTCAATTTGTATTAATATACAGCTAATACGTCCCAACATGGGAAATGTCCTATCAGGACTGAATCAATTAGTAAATTTGTGTGGATTGATCAGAAGTTTGGTAATGATTACCGTTGTACTGCTGTCTGGTAAAAAAATGAATCTGTTTTTTTTTTCGACATCGCCTATTCTTCTCGCTCTGTTTTTTATAAGATTGTTTTTAATAGCACACAAAAGAAAGAGTATGTTTAAATTTCACGAAGTACGTCACATATTTTATTGGAGAAGTAAATTCGGCAACAATATTATTCAACAGCATTAAAAGATTAAAAAATTAATCCACTTCAGTAACAAAAGATAAAAAAATTTATATTTTGTTTAATTTTTTGTAAAAAATGAAATTTATATAATTATTTCTTAAAGCAATTTTAAAATACACTAACATTAATGTGTAGGTTTTCTGTCTATAAGAATCATCAGAAAAAAACACACCTAAATATTAAAAGAGATTTTTAAAGGAAAAGCTTTATTAAGCGTTTATACAGACAACACACACTCATTCATACAAATAATATTTATTCAGACTTACCCAGTTCAATTTGTATTAATATACATTTGTATTAATACATACTTTATGCAGCTAAATTTTTTTTTTAATAAGTAACTTTTTTTTGTTCTAATTGTCTTCTAAATACACTACTTCCCAATTTGTTCCTACCCGCATGTTTTTTTTTATTTAATAAAATCAATCATTACACCAGAAAAGTTAAGTCAAATTTTAGAAGTTGAATTATTCTGATGGTCAAGTACGAGTATCTTCTCGAAGAAATGGATAAACTTCAGGGATGTATTTTACAGATAAAAATAAATAAAAAATTCTCTAAATACAGACAAATTAAACGCTTAATTTTCGAATTCCAGTTAATGAGACATTTATCTTGATTTTCCTCAAAAAGTAAAACGATGCTACATAAAATTTCTTGAGACAAAATTACAGAAAAAAATGATCTTAAAAATATTCTAAAATGGGTTCTTTCACTTCTACAACTTCTTTATTTGTTTAGATTTAGTATATATATTTTTTTTTTAAATTACCCATTGAATTATAACAAATTAAAATTTGCTATAAATTTAGGAAAAATTTGGTTTTGAGAAAGTATGTGCAAATGAAGTTAATTAAAACAATACAGGTTATATGAGATTTGACTTTAATTTGAAATAAAATTCACCAAAACAGGATGCAAAGCGTTACGCGTCTAAACGAAGCTAGAAATCGTCATTACTAACATTTAACTAACAAAAAGTTGTAACTAGCATTCTTTAAAGATGCTGTTTTATTATGACCTCTGCTTCCAGTGTTGCTATTGGAATGTACTATTCTACAGTAATAAGGCATAGTAACAGGATTTTTTTTAAAATTCAAATTGTTTCTCTTCGGATGTTGAATTATAACATTTTCATAATCTACTTCATTAGTATCAATAAAATAATTAATTAAAAAGAAGCATTTATGATGTCAGAAAATATATAACTTTAGCATGAATCAACTAACAAATATAGAATGTTGCCAACATTTTAAAGAAAGAAAATTAATGATTAATAAAAAATTTCCACTGACAAGCAAAGAAAACCAGTAATATACAAATTAAACTACAGTTATTTAATTAAAAATTATATCGGTCAAACTAGATGTCCACAGTTATAACACATACAAGAACTTCAACAATACAGAACTTCTAAACACATAAAATTTGACATAAATATACTCTCTTAACTTATACATTTAATACAAATTATACAAATTAAAAATTAAATTATAACAATTAAATTATACACGATTATAACGAATAAATTTTACAATTATATACTCTGGGGAATCCTTACCTTTTCATGACTATGTTATCAAAAAACGAAACTGTCAAAAACTCTACAAGAGCTGCTTATTAGTTATGAAAGAGTTTACTATAGAAAAATATCGTATTTTTTCAAAGTTATTCATTTGATATTTAATAAATGTGGACGTTAAGTTAGAGTGATTTAAGTGCCAAAAATATTTTTTTTTTTTTGGAAAAGTAGATATAAAATATTTTACATCTAGAAAAACGCAATTTATGAATAATGATAATAGTTGTACAAGTTCATAGCTGTATCTGAATTAATTTTTTTTAATATTTGTTGTTTGCTAGAAATACTTGGATTTCAACTTATTTCTTATACTCGTATAATAACAAAATAATGATTAACTACCTACATAAATAATTTTTGTAAACGACAATAGTAATGCAAGAAAAATTTCATTAATTTTATTTTCGAAGATAAATTAAAAATACCTATGTACTTTTAAGTTTTGTAAGGAGTTCTTACAAAACTTATAAACTTAAGAAACAAAACTTAATTTACTTATAGAATAACAAAAATAAAGCAATGTATCATTTAACAGAAAATAGTATTTCTTCTCGGCAGTTTTGTTACGCTTTTTTTATTAGAAATAATATTACAATTAGTGATGACTAAACTGCAATACAGTGTATAAGTACTCGAGGATCATGCAACTGTACATAAATTCTTTTATAAATAGATTGCCGTGACGATTGCAGCAATTAACAACGGTCACAATAATTGATACGTCAGATGTATTTTATGTACGTATATTTAAGTTTCACAAAAATTTTAATTTTTATATTTTTGATATTTATATCTGCTCTTACTTCAAATCTCCAACCTTAAGATTACCACGCTTCATCATGCCAATAGATAAAATTTTTTCATTTATAAAAGGGACACCAAAACATTTTTCGTGAAACTAATGTTTTTTTTTTCTGATTCATACGATCAGAGGAAGCATTTTAACAAAAAAGTTCTAAAAATAATGCTAACAGCTTTCAACCGGTTTTGTTGGAAATATATTATTTTTTATCATACGATAACTGCCGTAATTTAGCATCAATTATTTTAAAGTTGATACATAAAATATGTCCTTCTAAAATCTCGATTGAGTTCATAAATTGGCAAAATCGGACAAAGGAGGTAGAAATTGGGGACTTTTTCGAAAAAGTAAAATATTGGTTAACTTTCTTAATAAGTAAAATATCAAATCCATTTAGAGTACTTACTATTTCATAAATAAAGGTCTAAAACTTATATAAGTAAAATTTTTTGATTGTACCAACTATTATCCCAAGGGGTGAAAAAATGGGACAAAAAAAAAACCATAGCTCCGTAAATAGGCACAGGATCGAATCCGTTTAAAGTAATCGGTAGTCCTCTAAATATTACCTAAAACTTTTCTCTAAAATGATTTTTGATATGACCAACAATTACCGCAAGGGATGACCAAAATATTGTTGGAATTGTAAGAAGATGAGGCTTTCCATATGGTAAACATGTGAATATTTTTTACCCATGAAACCATTGTGGTACTGAGTGTATTTCAAGTGTTTGTCTTTTCTTTAATTAATTTACAGCAGTTACACATGAGGGGCTATTTCCCCCTCAAATCCGAAATATTCCTTCAAACTGTTTATTTTTTGGCCATTGAATATTAGTATTTCTAGAATGATCCGAATAGTCTTGATTGTTGTGAATGGGAAGACAATATTTATATTTCTTTCCGGAAGTTTCTGTAATGTATTAAAGAACTCGAAAAGAATGTTTGATTTCTTTAATTACTTCCCATTAAATGCATACGCAGTGGTGTCAGGGACAGCTACAGACAATTTTATTTAGAAAACTTGCATTCGTTTTACTGTAGGTAAGTGTTGTAGAAATTGTTGAAAGTACCTACAATACTCAATTACGCGGGAAGATTCAGAAGATTACGGAATATTGAATTAAGCATCTGGAATTTTCGATAAGAAAAAAAATATTGTAGAAGTGAGTGCAAGTTTGCAATATATTCCATCCCAGTTAGTTTCCGAAGCTTATAGAAAATTCTAGAAATTAATGGAAGTTTGTAGAATATAAAGTTTCAGTATTTCCAGAATGTTCCATAAATTGTGACTATGCCGTAAAATGTTTTGAATGTTCCAGAAGTTTCCGGAATATTCCCAAAGTGACTGGAATGTTCAAGAAATGTGAAGAATCTTGTAGAAGGAATTGGAAGGTTCCAAAATATTCCATTCCGGAAAGGGATAGTGTAATAGATATCTGTTTTCGATATATTCAGACTAAGTAGGATGTCTAACGTATGTTGTTTTTTTTTTACATGTTATCACCGCCCGAAAACGTAAAGTTGTGATACTTAATGTGGGTAATGTAAGCCTATTGTACTTTCAGTTCATCTTCTCAACATCACTGTTGTTACATTTATACGTGTTTTTAAATAAAGCTTTCTGAAGACATAGTCATTTTTTTTATCAGTATAAAGAGATAAACCTAGAATCTCCCACTATTCCTCAAATAGATGTGTTGTTAAGCAGTTCAGGAAAAATTATAAAGAAGTCGTGATAAATTTAGCAGTAGCTTTTAGGTTAATAGGAAAACGTAATGTCCATGCATTCCCATTACTTTCCATGTTTAAAACATTGAAAATAATGTTTGATACGAGCAAATATAATCCTATTCCGCTGTGTCGTCATTTGTCCGAGCTTGCTTGGATGGGTGGCGATGATGATGCACGGGGACTCCTGATCCTCTGAACCCAAAGGCAGGGCACCTCCCCCAGACTGAGTAATGCTTAATTGCGGGTCGGATCTCCGAGAGACGGAGAGCGGTGAGGGAGGTTTAGTATGTAAGAGGCAGGTCATTATACGCATTTAATTTAACATCATTGCGGAACTTGCTTAGTCTGCTTAGCTCACTAAGCTGGCTAGCCCGGGTAGTTATTGTCCCTGGTTCAGAGCCGGACACACCCCATGATGATCCCATGGGACTTACGTAACTGGTATTCCTTCGCAACTCATCGAAAAGAAAACAAGAAAAACATATAATCCTAGTTCGCCAACCCCTATTTTGCCCCGGTGAAATCTACTTCAGCCTTCCAACGTGCCGAAAGGGATTTTTATAATAAAAACAAGTTATATCGTTGGCTAAATTGTAGTTTACCATTTTGTTTGAATAAAATATCATTAAAGTTCTGTGTTTTTTTTTAATTATATGGCAGATATGTAAATTTTTGGGAAATCTTGTCTTGAGATGATTTTTTATTTAATTATCAACATTGACATCTTACTTGTGGTGTATTTTATATTTTATTTATCATGTAATCTATAATTATTGTGATTTTTATTTTGTATAAATTTGAGAAAGAGCTTCTTTTTTTAAAAAGAACAGTTTCCTTTATGCAATAAAAAAAAATAGATAAATAAGACATGAAAAATACTGCATGTGATATGCTGCAATTCTATGAACTTAGGTTTCTAATGAATTGCAGACGATTGGATTTGACAAGGAATGACGTGATTCGGCAATCTTTAGTCATTAAAATCTTGTTATAGAAGGTAGATCTGACGATTGGTACACTGATGAAAGTAGATAAAAAAATAATAGGTTACAAAATTTTAGAGGACAGAAAGGTAATCAAGACGGAAGTACTGTGACTTCTGGTTCCTAGAAATGAGAAGTAGAAGAAAACCAAATAACTTTTATAATTTCTTGTAAAAACGGAATTTCAGAATCTTTATATAAATTCAACATACTCGTAAATAAGTGGTAGTTAAAGTTCGCAGACAAATTAAAATATGGATATTATTTCAACATATGTCGATTTCTGTGACGGAGTGCTATCACTCCAATGTAAGGCCAAGACTAGCGTCTTGGCCTTACATCTAGAGATTCCGGGTTTGAATCCCGGTTAATCATGGAATTTTTTATATGCTACAAAATTTCATTTCTATTTTCCACGTACAAGCTTTAAAGATTCATTGTAATTTTTTCAATCAAAAAATAAGTAAATAAATCGATAATTTTATCGATTATATGAATATTATTTTTCTTAAATTCCCATTGATCAAGAATTTTAAACATAAATTTAAAAAAGAAATCATTTATGAAATGGATTAATCTACGATTATAAAATTATAAATCCATATCAAAATATAAGTGTTTGAGCCGGGTAGCAGGAAGAAGGTGGATACTGATTAAGCCAATGGAGCTTGATCAGTATTCACCAAAAATATATAAATATGTGCGTCTAGAGGAGACGGTCTAGCAAAATTTCTAAAAATGCTTTATTTTTCTAGGAATTCTCAACCAAGAAGATTCGAGGTATACCCTAGTCTAATGAAAAGAGAAGTAACCAAGAAGATTACTGTATTACATTTGATGTATTAAGATGAATTAATTATTAATTCACCAAGCATGATATTTAACCCAAAGATATATCTCATTATAATTTAAAAGCGGTATTTCTTAAAAATAATTAAACCATTCTGCATAACGTTTCTAGGAAAAAGACAAGATAATATTACACGTACTTCAAGCAGTAATTCGTACTAGCAGTAATATATAACTTTCAGATTGTAATATTGTAAATAAACAAATTTTACAGAATTCTGACATTCAGCATCTATGTTAAGAATGATAAAGAGAGAAAATCGTTAAACTCTTCATTAAATTTCAGAATTGTTGAAAATGAAGCTATTACTCAACAAATTGGATTTTTTAAGCACACAAAGGTAGGTACGTAAATAAATAAAGATATCATTTACATTATATGATACCTTTTTTCAATATTGCAATTTTTTTATTATATAAAACTGATTGACTTGTTATTAGGATCATTATAATTAAAATCCATTAATTAAAAAGAAAATCCAATAAATCTAATTAATGATGAATAACTACAACTTTTTTAACAAAAAAATAATTATTAAAATTTGGTTAAAAGATTAAATGAATTTAAAAAAGAAAATTTTATGAAAGGTTAGAAAAATTTCGTAAAATTAAATATAACAAGAATTGAGTAATATGACCAAAAAGTATGTATATGCTAAAATTTATAATTTTAGACATTCATCATTTCTCTTGTAAATTTTTAATTTTCATTAGATAGTGAATATGTAAACAAAACAAATTCATTAACGTACTAAATCCTTTTTAGTGCAAGCTACGTCATGTTTTATTGTGATATTCTGACAAAATACTTTATTATTCCGTTCATCATTTGTTCTTTGTAGGCACTGACATTTTTTTTTACTTAAATCCAACAAAATGATAATGTACTTTTTTCTTTCTGTTAGCTACTTCACAAGTAAGTTTTTAATGAAAAAAAAAGAGGAAAAAATACCATTTAACTTTGGTATGTTTAATTTCACTGTCTTAGTACACATTTGTCCTTGTTCATGAATAGTTTACCTAAGTTACATTTCACAAAATGATATATTAATTAATTACTTTTTACCGTTAACTGCTTTATAATTAATTTTTTTTTATCTCAATAAATAATTTTGCACTCAATCCTTTTTAATTTTCTTTATTCTTCCACAGTAAATTTTTATAACCGTTTTCAATAATTATTTTTTATTTTCTCTCTTCAGATCAAAATTTGGTCTCTGTTTTTCCTTAAAAAATTTATTTTTATTTTATTTTTGAATTAATTTGTTAACAAAATATTGACTAACCTTTTAATTTAGATTGCTGTGCAGTTGTAATAACAAAGACATACTATAAGTAGCGTTGCAATAATAATAATAGTGACCTAAGGTAAATAATCTCTATGTTCGGAACCATCTACGTTCCACGTAGATGGTACGGCAAGATGGTACGATAATATAGCAGGGATATAATAAATTCCTTTTATGATGTTGTATAGAGTGAAGGATAAATTACCCAAAAGAATTACCGATTGACTGAAGCAAAATTTTGGTCGTCTGAATATTTAAGAAATAGGATTTTAAGTAATTCTAATGAGTTTTTGTGTAATTTCCTCATAAATACAACAATATATTAAAAATTATATAGTGTTTATATATAATAATGTAACAGTTATATATATATTATAATAATAGTAATGACTTAATGGGATGTTCTATGGCGTACATTTTCATGTAATATTTAGAATCACTGGGACCTTACTATCTTACCATACAATCCCTCCTCGTATTTAAAAATTATTTAACTCGATTAATTGATGTATTCAACATTGAGTTCATCTTTAGATACTCCTGATGAGCTTTCAGCCTAGAGCTTTGAGCTGTTAGCCAGTACGTATTAGGAGCGGTATACATATACACAAAGAGTTGTCAGGATGTTGAAGCTATACCGGGCGGCGTATAGCTATGCACATTCGTGCAAGATAGATACGAGTAGATAGGACGGATGGAACAGTTAGTAATTCATTTAAGAAACATCTCGTTTAGCTCCGTATACTTAAATAGTAGCAGTACATTTTCAAAGTTTTTACACCTTATATAGCCCAGTAAGCCAGCCGTTAGCCTATGTGCCTGTGCACATAGTTTTGCTGTCAAAACGCGGCCGTTGTAAGTAAACTTTTGAAACTAGGTAGGCCCGTACGTTTAATATTTATATATTGCGCTGAATTATTTATTTTTATTGTTATTTTAGGAAAAAAATAATTATTTATATCAGTTTTATAAATATATATACTTTTTTCCATTTTTATAATTGTTAACATTTTTGACGTAAGTATAAATATGTACGTTTTAACTGCCCGAGTTCAACTTTGATAAAACTGGTTACGTAAGAATTGTGAAAGATCTTCTTTGCACCAAATGTTTTTATTTTTTAAATTAAAAATATCTAAAATAAGCACAACCATTTGTAATCTATTGTAGACATTTTTAATAAATAGGACTTTATTTATCATAATTTGTATTAGTATAAATAATAATCTAAAAATATTTTTTTTTAAATAATCCTCTAAAAAACAAAAAAATTATAATTATAACTACTGTATGTTGATTATAACTTTTTAAGGAAGTAATAATAAGAAATTACAAATAAATAAATATAGAAATAATTTTTCAAGTTGCTGATTGATATTAATGTAAAATAGACCTTAGAAATGATTATAAAAGTGATTACAAGTGTTTTGATGTCTGTTTATGTATTAACAGTAGGTTGTAAAAAGCTTGTTGACTTTGATAGCTACGGTTGATACTATTTAATTAACGTAATTTGAAGCTGAATTATGTCTATTCATAGTAGCATAGAGGTAGGAATCTCCTTCCCGACTGTCAAATTAAACCACTGATTAGTGCTCTATAATTATCCATTATTGTAACACCACTTTGCCTATCATAATATATATATTCTACAGGTATGTCAAAGCAAATAATTACATGAATTATACTAAGATAGTGTTTGATTATTAAGTTTGAATATATACTGTATATTTCCGCAGATAAGTCGATAGTTGAGTTATAAAATTAGGCCCCCAAAATCCGGGGTTGTCTTATAGGACAGATACAAAAAAAAATTAGATGAAATTTATGTAAATTGAAATACAAGACCCAACCTACAACATAACAATGGTAAAGGAGGTTTCTCCTTTTTGCGTACAACCATCAACTGCCACTGATATTGAAAATTATTACAAATTTCAAAAAATCTGTTTTATTTTGTCATGCTAAATGATAATAGATTACATTGTAATAGTAAAACAAAATAGGTATGAAAAATTATATTTATTGAGGTCCTGAGGAAAAAAACGGACAAATCCTAATTATTTACTTGGGCACTCGCTTTATAACGCTTTTTTAAATAGTCAAGGTCATTCCCAAATGCCAGAATCAATGCGAATAGGACATACTTTTGTACACGCTATACATTATTAAAATTATACAGATGATGATCGCCGATCTAAACTAAATTTATAGTTTGTGGGCCTTGATAGTTTGTGGTATGTTTTATAGGACAGATATATGTTAAAACTATAAAACTTTGAAGTAAATTTATACCGTCTTATCCGAAA
>JAAAKQ030087734.1:0-11737 GCA_010016005.3 Zanna intricata
CATCTTCACAAAAAAAGCTATTATCCATTCTGTCAGCAATCTTTTGTTCTTTATTTCCTGTGATATTAAATAATATGAAATGACCCAAAAAAAATTTTACCAACTGTAACATTTGGTCAGTGATTCATTTCTCAATGCAAAAGGATTTAATGGTACCAAAATTCTCTGTAAATTGTCTAAATTAAAAGCTCGTAATAATAAGTAAAAAAAAAAAAAAAACGTTTAAAAACATAATAAGTTTAATGAAAAACATATAGATATTCTTATTAAAGGGGAAAAGAACGAGAAGACTTTTTTGGAAAATTGAATCTAACATTTTGAGAAAACCAATGTTTCTCAATAAAAATTCCTACGATAAAATTTCAAAATATTTGATAGTATGCAATGTATTTATGTATACAACTTATTTATTGTCATGCATATAAAAATCAAAGAATAGTATCTCCACGTGGATTTTTTTACTGTTAAAAAATGATAGAGGGATGACAGATTTTTTCAATATTATGAGCAATAATGTGTTCTGTTTGTTAAAAAAACAACAATCCATACAATGTAATTATTTCAGTTCAATAAAAGCAAAAAAATTTAAAAAAACCATCACAGTGGTTTAACACACAACGGCCATCACAATGGTCATTGGTTTCATAAATAATATGCATATCTTTTTGTTGGATTTTACAAAGTAGGAAAAAAGATTACAAAGTTAATAATCCATTATACTTCAAACATTTTAAAAACTGAAGTGAATCATTCAAATGCAGGGATGTGAGAAAATGATAACAGGAATTGTTTTCATTGATGACTACACAATGCTCTCATATTGTTCAAAAGATTCAGAAATTTTAAAAGAAACTTTTGTCATCAATCTTTAACAGTTGTAATAAACACTTGTTCACCTTGATTGTCAATGATTAGAGAAGAGTGAGGAGTTGAAAATAGCACTGATTAAATTAGCAGAAATCTCAGACGATGGATTCAAGTTCACACAGTTACACTTCAAGTTATACAATTACACTCAGAGAATCACACTTCAAGATACACAGTGTATCAAAAAAACTGTTAAATGTAAAAAGCGCTAATAAGATGAAATTACACACAAAAATGAAGCACAATATTTAGAGTAATAGATATTTAATTTTTTTTCTTTTCTTTTTTTGTTTGGACCTTCTATGGATCACATTAAAAAATAACTTTACTTTGATTTTTTTCTTTTATTCTTTGACTAACTTTGTTTCTATTTTTTTAGGAAAATTTTCTTTCCCTTTTTCCTTTTAATTTTTCCTGAAAACTCTCAAAAGTATTTATTTTATTTTTGAAACTATTTCAGTATAAAATTTTGTCTTCTTTAATATTTAACTAGTTTAGATCTTTTTCATTTTCTTGTAACTGGATATATTTTCAGTTTTTTTATTTAGAAAGATAATTAATGATACTTTTTGTTAATTTTTTGTCTTCTATTCTTTTGAAGGCATGTGAAGAATCTTAATCTTTTAATACATTTTTTTTTTTCTAATGATTGATTTGCCTTTACTTCTGATATATGAATTATATATGTAACTGAAAACAACTGATTGAAAAATATTTTTAAGAAACTTCATTACTATATGACTAAATGAACAAATGTTAAAAAGTAAAAATAATTTAAAAAACAGACAACTATAAAAATGCAATAAAAAAAGAAACAATATAAAATCCACATTATTGTCTATATTTACAGTGTAATTAAAAACAAATTACTATCGTAAAAATAATTTAACAATATAATATTATCCATGTATGTTCGTTTAGTAATTAACAGTGTAAAAAAAGTATGATTACTTTTACTTATATTTTGTTTGACAGATAGGTAGCTCATTTCAACTTTTAATCCCCATATTAATTATTCTGTTAGAGTGTGAAGGGTTAATAATGCCAGTTATGGTAGACTATAAAAATTTATATTACCATTACAATTAAATTCCATTGTCTTTCTTTACGATGAATAATGTTCATTTCCAGTCATAAATATTCGATTTTGTATTACATATTATAAATTCACTTTGTTTTACTGTGTTAATAACCTACTCATTAGCAGCAAGTGAAAATCATCATTAAATAATCATCAAGTAAATCATCATTAAAGTATAAATAAATGTAGTATATTATAAAAAAAAAATAAAAAAGAAACCATGATTAAATGTGAAATAATTACAGCAATCAAATCTTTTTAATTATTAAGCTACCATAATAACTCAGAAATAATAATTACTTTAATAAATATCCTGTGTTAAATCTATTTTTTACTGTTTAGCCTATGGAACTATCGTAAGGTATTTCTTCAAAGGATAAATGAGGATGATATGTATAAATATGAATGAAGTGTAGTCTTGTACAATCTCAGGTCGACTACTCCTGAAAAGTGTGGTTAATTGAAACCCAAACACGAAAGAACACTTGAATCCATGATCTAGTATTCAAATCCATATAAAAATAACTACCTTTACTAGGATTTGAACCTTAGAACACTCAACTCTTTATCTTAGAACTCTCATTGAAATCAGCTGATTTGCGATGTCGCGTTAACCACTAGACCACCTGGTGGGTGAAATCTAATTTGATTCTTTTATATATTGTTTCATCCATCAAATATTTTGCATTAAAATAATGTGTACAATAGATATAATTATTATTATAAATTTAAAGAAAAAAAATTAATTAGTGTTGTAGAATTTTCATGAAATTTATACAATGCTTAAGAATTAACTTTTAATAAACGATAAAACTTAATATTTATTACAATCCAAATGTCCTTAATTAGTTTCATATTTATTTAATTTACTCTCTTTTCATATTAAAAAATACAAAATAAAACACATTTAAATATATTAACATGATCATAATATAATTATAAATTATGCAGGTCATATTAAGAATGGTGAATTTTCTATTCTGTGAGTAAGAAAAGGAAATGCTCCGGTGTTTTATCCAAAAGAATCAAGAATATCATTAAAAAAACCTTGATCAGACCAACATACTAACAAAATAATTATAAATAAAAAGGATAAGGGGGTTGCAGTTGACATTAATAGATGAAAATATTAATTTTATGAAGAATGGCCTGTTGGTATGATTATATAATGATTAAATAATTAAACCGACTTACCAACAATTTTCGACCAACAAATTGTTGGTAAATGGGTTTAATTATTTAATCATTATAAAAATATTAATTTTACAAAATAATAATAATAATAATAATAATGCTACTTTACAAAAATAACAAATAATAAAATTAGAATTCTACTGGTGTTAATTTGAAAATATTTGAGTACACATCATACAGGAATGAAAAAAAAATCTATTATTGTAATTAATATTATCTTTATATGTTAAAAATTAATAATGTAATATTTCTTAAAAATAAAGCTTTTACTTTAACCTAAATAGCTTTTTAGAAAATCTTTTAGTTCATTTATAATCAACACTATGGTGGAACAATGATTTTTGCTTCCTGAAAAACTACAACTGAAATAATTAAAACATAACTGTCAAATATAAGAAAATTCTTAAATTTTATTCCCATCACCCTCAGTTTTCAAGAAATAGATTTTTATTTATTTTTTTTTTTGTATTCATACCTGTGATATGCAATGACGCTTAAAAAAATATTATAAATAAATAATAAAAAGCAATATTGGTAATACTTAACTTCTTCAGAATTTCCTGGTGTGATAAATAAAAACAAACAGTTCATTAGCTATGTTTATTACCACTGAATGTCAGTGTTTCAACATGGTCTTCTTGAAAGTTATGACTAACAGCAATGTCTTTTGTTATACTTGTGGACAGTTTATGTTGAAATCTAAAAGGAGGATGACTTCATTAATTAAGAAAGCTTATAAACTTTACTTAGCCCAGCTGGAAACCAAGACAAATCATGGGCCTCACCGTATGTATTGTTCAACTTACGCAACTGACCTTAGAGAATGGCTTATTGGAAAAAGAAGCTCTATCCTTTTTCTGTTCCTATGATCTGGAGTGAATGATCACATTTCAGATTATTTTTGTCTCACACAGATTGCTGGTCACTCATCCAGAACAAAACATTTGATCAAATACTCCAATGTACCTTCAGCTTTGAGACTTGTATCGCATGATGAAACTTTACCTATTCTGAAAAGACCAACGGATGATGATCTCCAGAGTGAAGGATCAGAGAATTTAGAAACAGACCAAGGACTGAAAATGCTGTGGACTATGCCATCAGTATCAGATCCGCATCTAATTTCTCAGAACAATGGAAACTGTTGTTTATAGGTGCTTCCAAGGCAAGTCTGAAAGGAGTTCTACTTCATATACAAAATGTGCTTCCAAGTGTTTTCCATTTTATAAATATAATGGAGTCTTATGAGATTATGAAATTTTTACTTGATTCTATGATTACATACTTACTAATGGGAGATATGTGGTGACTTAAAAAGTCATAGCACTGCTTGCCAGAATGCAGCTTGGTTATACAAAGAATAACCATTTCTTATGCGAGTTTGATAGTAGAGCAAAAAACATCCCATTACACTGTGAAAGAATGGCCTGTGCGTGAACACTATGAGCCTGGGACAAGGAACATTTTACATGTTCATATAAAATGTTTCTGAAAAATGCAGTGGTGGCAAGTAATCTTGCCACCACTCCATATCAAACTTGGTTTGATGAAAAAGTATGTGAAGGCCATGAATCAAGAGCAGTGGGGATTCCAATACCTACAGGGGGAAATTTCCTAAAATTAGTGATGCCAAAATCAGGGAAGGTGTCTTCATTAGGCTCCAGATAAGAGATCTAATGAAAGATGTACATTTGGATGTGTTGTTTTAGGGAACAGAATGTGAAGCTTAGGAAGCGTTCATATCGGTTGTCAATAATTGTAAATATCGGTTGTCAGTAATTGTAATGTAATAATTGTAAAGTAATCTTGCCACCACTCCATATCAAACTTGGTTTGATGAAAAAGTATGTGAAGGCCATGAATCAAGAGCAGTGGGGATTCCAATACCTACAGGGGGAAATTTCCTAAAATTAGTGATGCCAAAATCAGGGAAGGTGTCTTCATTAGGCTCCAGATAAGAGATCTAATGAAAGATGTACATTTGGATGTGTTGTTTTAGGGAACAGAATGTGAAGCTTAGGAAGCGTTCATATCGGTTGTCAATAATTTTCATGGAAAACATAAAGCACCTAATTACAAAAAGATAACTGACAATATGATTAAGGAATATAGAAATATGGGCTGTAATATGTATTTAAAGATGCTTTTTCTGCATAGCCATGAAGACTTATTTTCAAGAAAGTTGCAGATGTTAGCGTTGAATATTGTGAGAGATTTCACTAGGAAATCTCAAATATGGAACATCATCACCAAGAAAAATGGAAACGAGCAATGGTATCAGACTACTGTTGAGAGCCGAAAAGAGATACTGTATACGCATATGAGAGGAAGACATATGCAAAAAGATTCAGCTAGAAATGTAGAATTAAAAATTCCAGATCAGTTTTCAAACATATATTTTTCAATTCCTGTATCTTAAAATGTAATGTAAAAAGAAAGAGTATATTGCACTTTATGTTTATTTTTATTCAAATTAAATAGTTTTGAATTCAAATATCAACAAAAAAACCCATTACTGCATTGTTTTTATATTGAAACTCCCAAAATACCTTTAAATTTAAGACTATTACTAAATTCAGTAAAAAGTATAATGATTATTTCTCTCAAACCTTATGTGATAGTTTGAAAATAGATTTGAATTAAAATATACAAGAAACACCAATTTTCCTTCAGGAGGCAGAAAAAAAGTTGAAATTTCTTCCACAGTGACTGAAATAAGTCTCTTGCTGCACAATGACCACCTCAATTTATCTTTCTTTCCATCTAAACTTTTGATTTCTGACAGCTTACATTTCTTTTTAGATTTCTTTATAATTTTTACTCTTATATAGCCTCAGATGTGATGAATTGTTTTCATCATTCCTTCTTCTCTCCAATGATATGCCCCAGCAATTAGTTTTCCTATTTTGAATTGTTCTAGTTAAGCTTGTATTTTCGTTCACTCTCTTCGTTAGTCTCCCTTTTTCAACTTTGTTTATCTATTTTATCTTTTCCAATCTTCTTCAAGTCTTCATATCTCCAGCCTTTCTTTTTTCTTAATGTCAATGTTTTAGATATTTAGATCATTAGGAAATTATCAACAGATGGATTATAACCACTTAACTTTAAATATGGATAAAACCATTGTTTGTGGTTCTCAGATAGATGTAACATAGCCAATTATGTAGATGTAATTCCTATTAATAGTAAACATACTATTTCTATTGTCCATAAAAAAAAATTTCTGGGTGTTTTATTAAATGGCAAGTTCTTCTGGGATGATCCAACTGATTTTGTTTATAACAAAAATCAAGCTGGTACTGTTTTCCTCTGAGGTACCTTTATAAAATGTTAAGCTTGTCATTACTAAATATTTATTAATCTTACATAAATTCTTGTACAATATAAGGACATAAAAATGGGCTGTCAGTTCACTGTCTGGTGCCCATAAGTATAATCGTGTACGTCCATATTTAGAAAATTAAATATGCTAACTTAACCTTGTGTTTATATTTATGAATGTGCAATCTTTACAAAAAAAATATGGTCATTTATTCTTAAAAAGAAAAACAACATCCACCTATTCAAAATCAGACAACAGAACTGTTTTTGGTATAACTCAACACAATAGTTCACCTTAAGAAATACAGCCTTAAAAAACCATTGTCATTTTTAATAAATTTGGAAAATCTTACCACCAATTTAAAAAAATATAATTAAAAGATCTTCCTTCTTTAATGGAAATATTATTCTGTTAATGAATCTTTAAATAATGCTAGTATGTATATATTATATGCTATATATATATATATAGAGAGAGAGAGAAGAAAGCCTGTTTGTATATTAGTTTGTTTCGCAAATATCTCGACACCGGCGCCACCTAGAGCATATAGTTTTTGCAAAAATGTTTCTTTCACGTAATTAATTTATGTTCTGAATATGAGCCAAATCAGACTATACATTTTTTCCAAATATCTCGACCCCAGCACCATTGCCAGTCCATTTTTTGTAGAAGTATTTCTTTCCATGTAAATAACACATTCTAAATACAAGCCAAATCGGACAATAAATATATTTTTTCCAAATATCTCGATTCCAGTGCCACCTAGCGGGTTCAAACTAATTCAGAAACCTGTATATAAAAACTCTTGCGTATTCGAATACAACGATGTGTCAAAGCAATCAGTGAAGAACGTTCAGAGATTTAAGATTTTGAAAAAAACATTTACATTTTTTATTTATATAGAAGACTGAAGACTGATGTGATCTACATCAGAATAAAGGTTTGTTTTTTTATTAAAAGTAGAAACTGAACATTGAGATCTGTTTTCATAAGTTGTAGTATTATACTACAAAATGCTAAAATGGTTTTATCTCTTTTCAAACATGTAAATATTGTTATTTTTTAGTAGTAAACAACTATCTTTTTCTTTTATTTTTTTGGCATCAAATATTGTAAATTAAGATAAACACAGGTAAACATCACAGTTTTTAAATTATTAATATTTACAGACAATAAATTATATTAACTGGCACCAAATAATTATCGCACAGCTCATTTGAATCCTGAAAACTTGTTCTGACTTTTTTAGCAGCCAGAATATATAATATTTCTAAAATATATCATATTTCTAAAATTATGCTTAAAAATTTTATACCTAAAGCAATATTAATGGCAAATTTTTTGTTGATCAGTCACTTGAAATGCAGTCAACAAACAAATAATAATTCCACAAGAAGAAATCAATCAGTCTTATACCATTTACGATAAAATGAACAGTAATGTTGTAATAAAAAGGCTTAAATTAGGTAACTGAAATATACAATTTTGCAATTTGGTAATAGAAATTTTATTATTGCAATTAATAATATTTATTTATCGCTATATAAGAGCCAAACTGTATTAAAAAAAAACTCATATATAAATGATTTTATTCATATGCAGCTGGTAAAATTTACATTAAATGTATTCTAAATATTGAATGTAAGATTAATTTATAATAATGTAATCAAAATTCAATTTCTATCATATAACATATGCTGACTTTTATTTTTATCAGATACAAAACACTTTGAGAACTTATTTCACTTTAATTCATTAATGGTAATTCAGTTTCATAATTTTTCTGTACAGAATAGACCTCAAATTACCTCTAAAATTTTTTTTTTCTTTATCTTTCCCTTTGTAATGTTAAGCATTCTGTCTTTTTTCTCAATAATTTAAATTTGTGCTATAAAGATTATTAGCCCAGCAGCAGACTACTCAGAAGCAGAGGCTACTCTCTTATGGCATCCCAGTCAGTGGGATTGTGGGTTATCCACTTTCCTCACTTCATAAATTTATGATTAAGCTGCTCTTATCTGAGACATTTTTGTCCTATTAAAACCACCACGTTATGAGAATGCACATCTGAAAATAAGACCAAAACTCCCCTTACATTCATATACTCACCAACCCAATTTCCCACTAGGGTTGGTTACCCAATCTTTCGATGGGTTGCTTGACTTAACAGAGGCACTGTGTGAAGGTTAAGTGATGGGATTGAAGTAGAGAGCTAAGAGAATTCTTTTGTATGTATTCTTATTTTATACACGATGCAGACGAGAGGTATCAATCGTTATGCTTCATCACTTCTATTTGTCAGAGCCAAATTTGCTACGTCTGTTCCCAGTCTCTCTATAAATAATTTGCAATATATATAGAATTTTCCTAATGACCCAAAAATTTAACTTTACCATGTAACATTCAGATTCAAATAATCTAATCAAAAAACTAAATAAATTAAGAGTTTTACAAATGATGTTTCACGAGTTCTTCTGAGAAATAATATGCGAGGGTCACAAAAGAATATTTTAAATACAATGAACTTTGTTGTTGATAAATATGAAAACGTTTGTTGTTTTCTGTTAAAATAGAATTTCACTAGTAAAGGCTGTTACTTTTATATGAATCTGAATACTAAATCGTGGATACTAGTGATCTTTGGTAGGTAGGTTTCAATTAACCACATAACTCAGAAACAGTTGACCTGAGACTGTACAAGACTAACTTTATTTACATTCATATAGAACATATGTATGTTCAGAGAACATACACGTGTTCTCTGAAGTGAACAGAAAGAGAAAGAGGAAAAGTTTAACTAATAATCTAGTTAAAAAAATTAATTTACATAGAAATTTCACTAAATTTAAAAAATAAAACCATGGAAACCCAATTTTTTTTTAAATGCTGGGATTTTTTTTGGAATTTCTAAGGAAAATTTTTAATTCAGATATGTTTGTTAATGTTAATATAAATGAACACATTATTACTTAACTCTACCATGGATAGGCTTATTTTAGATACGCAATAATTGTCCAAAAATCGCTTTCTTAAAGCACTGTTAACTGTACTGTTTTGTAACAAATACTAGAAATTCTACGTTTGTTATTCTTGTTTGTTTTAATAGAAAAAATATTTAACTTTTTAATTGTATAATTTTTCCCCAAAGATGAGTTTTTCTTTCATAACACATACTTGAATACGTCTCTATTTTAGCTAAAAAGTAAAGTCATTTTTATTTGTTATTTAAATCAAATTATAGTATTCTGATCCACAGAAATTTATGTTATAACTAAAGACAGAAAACCTAATTATACAGTTAATTATAATTCTAGTGATGAAAATTAGAAGTAAACATACCGAATGAGAAGGCAACCACAATTTGAAATCGTGACTGCCGAGTCAGAAATTTGGTGAGCTAATACCTCAATCAATCTAACCAGCAGTATTTCAATTATGATTGTTATCATTGAAAGGCTAAGCTAAATGTATGTATTAATTTTCATTAAAGAGTTAAATCATAACAGATCAACTGAATGAATATTAATACTGAGATACAATTGTTTATATATATTATATTACGAGTAATCTATTTCATTTAATAAAATGTAAATGAAAGCACATTTGATACATTCAATAAATTTAAAAACCGTCTACAAGCCTTATTTCAAATTCCTTACATAATTTTTCTGCATCCTGCTTATTTCAGTTTTCCGGTTTTTTTTTTTTTTATTTAGTTTCTTTTTCAGTATGTAAGTACTCTTAAGAAATAATGTAAAATATTTTTACATAAAAAATTTTATGTTCTAAATACATAATAATAAATTTAGAACAACGAACACAAAAAGATACAGTTCATGATGATTATTCCTTTTTAAGATTAAATACTCATAGAGTAAAAAAAATTTAAAATCAAACAGAATTAAAATATATATTCATACATATTTTATTTCTTTATTTACACAGATAATTATTTTTTGTGGAATCTATACACATTAGATTAATTACAACAGTAATTATTAATTTATACACAGAGTAATTTTTGGTTTGCTTGGCATCTATCCCGATACCACCCCATTTGGTTGCCCTAAAGCATAAGACTGAATGTAGGTGCCAGAAACGGCTACTGTACCTCAACAATTAAGCGACCAAAAACTAAAGTGCTTCTAGAGCTAACCTAACTAGCATGGATGGACATGCATGGTGGAGTACACCAATTGCTTACATGTCTCACTGTCCACTTGTCATATATTAACTAAATTGGGTAGGTGCACCCCATCTATACTTAAATATATGACTTTGTCAATAAATAAAACACAATAATCGGTCAATTTTAAGATTAAAAAGACAGAAATTTGCTGCCATGCCTAGGATGCTGTATGCCAGAAAGTACCTGTCCACCACTTTTACAGCACTTGGAGCCATAATGGATGGTGGTCAGCTAGTTCCCAATATCAGCCTTCCAGAGCAGTGCGATAAGAACCTTTCTCTTAGTAAACTACTGATGCCGGTTGAACATAGCAACTGCATCAAGGAACACCCACAAGGTTTGACAGAGCGGCTCTCACCCCATCGACTCACAGCTAGTGAAAGGCCAATTTTCCCCTTGACCTCTAAGCTCCAGGCTGGCTTAAGCTCTGGCCCTCCCAAGAGCTGGGCAGTCGAACACCATATGTTCATTTGATTGGACCTCCACGCAGACGCATAGCTCATCAGTTGCTAGGCATAACCTGAACAGATATTGGTTCAAATTAATATGGCTGATGAGGACTTGAAAAGCATACACCTTGTCTTGGGAGTACAGAAATTTTTATATTTTGCTGATCCATCCAGCCCTCTGTGATTGACAATGCAGCATGCACTCCTTCTTCCATCTGTGGTTGAGAATTGCCATAAACTAACAGGAGACAGTCATCGGCTAAAGCCTGGGCTGCACATTAATGTAAGATTAATTTTGTTGCAGGAATGCATCAAATATATCAAGGATCATTTCATTATAGGCTACATGTTTCTAAAGAGAAACGAAATACAGCATGTTCAGTGTGTTTTAAAATTATGTGGTGCATACTGATCTTTCAGCGTTAGGTTGGTTGCCCCGTGAGTTAATTGGGAATTGCTTACTAATAAACCAAGACGTAACCTGTTCAGCTGTGATTATTGAGTTGTAATTTCTTTTATTTCATCTTGTTTTGTTTATTGGGATCAATAGTTGTAAGAAATATAATGGTATTTTCGTAGAGGAATGCATTTTTTTCATTGAACATATCTTTTGTGAAGGTAAGTATATTGATTTA
>JAAAKQ030087745.1:0-14821 GCA_010016005.3 Zanna intricata
ATAAACTGGGATATAATGAATATTCTCTGCTGCACTGTGTAACTCATTTTTCCACAATTAAACCTACAGCAAAAAAAAGGAAAAATTCTTCTATAAGACTGCATCACTTTTTGAACATTCTAGTTGTCATTATACATTTGAATGATCATTTCATACTTTTCCCACCTTAATTAAAAGCTAATATTAAATATTTTATTTTCAAAACCTCGTCATCTTATTCAGATTGTTTCAAGGATTACAACAATGTTTTTTCCCATAAAATATTCATTGAAACTAAACAGAAGGTCGTCTTGTAAAAAACGCTCTACATGCTTAAATAATAGTAGTTTTGAGCTAAATCTTTATTATAATTATTGAGAAACAATCGTTTAATCTACCTTCAAAAATAAATTAATTTCTATTGATATTTATGTAAATATAATATTGTTAGATGAAACTGATACTATTACAATTATAATGATTATGGTTGCATAAAATTTTTATCTCGGTAGGGTTTGAGATTTTATGGTTATTCAAAGTTGACATTTTCAATAAAAAGTGCAAGAAATCGTGAGTTTTCCGCTTTTCACGCCCCTAATTTTTTAAAAAATGACAGAACTAAAATCTGCCGAATTCAATTAGCGCAAAAACAACTGCCTCGTTTCCGACGATACTTTCATTTTTAGTATGCGAGTTTTTTGATCGAGATACAAAAGTTTCAAAACAAGCGCCATATTTCATGTCCACCACCACGATCGGATGGTTATTCGTAATCAGCGTTCACTACGTCGTAGTGAACGCTTAAATCATAACCTAAAAAATCATAACCTTAAAGTTCCGAATTTTGAATTGAAAATTTTTGTATACTGTATACATACTTGTTCTATAGAAGAAGTATGTATATTGTATACATACTGGGTTGAATTGATTTTTGAACTCTAAATTTTATGTAAAAATTCAATTCTTATTTTTTTTTTTTTTTGTCAATATTAAACATGATAAGTAACATTGAAAAGAGATTTCTGACTGAATTTCTTTTAGATTTAAAAGAAGCAGATTTGTTTGCGCTTGCAGGGACTACAACGGGTGGGAAAATCGTTCCTAAAGACAAGCGAGGTAAGTTATTTTTATTCATAGATGCGTGTAATCTGCTTAAGATATGGTTCATTACAGTTAGCTATCTATATACTATCAGCATTATTGTGGTTTCACCTAAAAAAAATATACCGATTGATTTTATTTGTGCTGTTCGTTTTAACTAGTTTACTCGGATTATCGTTAGCTCCAAAACGAGTTTAGTTATTAGATTGGAACGCCGTAATTAAATGAGTTTAATGAACATTTTTGTATACAACCCTGATAAGTTGGTTAATATAATTTGACGTAGTGTACATTAATTTGTTATAATAAATATAACATTGAATTCTTACTTTATAATTCCAATACCATTCTTGTTACAGCGAGAACTATAGATTGCTGAATTAAACGTATATATTTATAATCTCGATTTTAACAATTTAAAAACCAGCCTTTAAAAGTCAATTTTATTGGTAATTCAGAGTTTTTTTGTGAATAATGTCACATTTATATTTATTAATTACAGATAATCTTATTCAATTTTTGCCCAAAAGGCATAAAGGAAGTAAGATATATATATTTTATTATTTATATATATTTTGTAATTTTTCACCCTTACTTATTCATTGAATAAGTAAGGGTGAAAAATTATTCATTGAATAACAAAGTTATTCATAATTATTGTAGTAGGCGCCATACAACTAGAATCTTCCAGAATCCTATGGTAACAGAAGAAATAAATGGTATAATAATAACTTTATAGAGTTTTAATTGCGTGTGTTTTGTGTTTAATAATGTAACACTGATAATTTGTTGTTTTTTTTTCATTCTACTATGACAAATAGTTCAATATTTAATTTATTCCATATTATACAATATTATAGCAATTTAAATTAAAAGAAATTTTCTTAATGGCATACCTAGAAATAAAATGAATTTAGTTGTCCAATATTCCAGTACTTAAAATATAAAAAAAGTTTTGTAAAAATAAGTAAAATTTTTGTGAAGGGACTACCTTTTTTTAAGACATATGTCATGAGCCATTAGTCCTTAATGATTTTTTATTTTGCTTTAAGATAGAACATAGTTTGAAAATGAAAAGTTCAAATAATGTAATATTTAATTTTTTATTAGCAGTTTCTTGATCAACTTCAAAATTGTTCACACCTAAGTGTACCATGGTAAATTAGTATCAGGAAAACACAAGATCTAAATATCCGAAAGCTGGTTTGGACAGTAGATGACTAGTGCAAAATAAAAGTCTGCATCAGATTATCAGTCCTTGACAATTTAATTATTAGTTTTGTGAGTTTTTGAAACCTGTTCAGATTATAATCTATTCTGTGGTGAGAGGTTAGGGTTAAGGTTATAGTTAAAATGTAGTTTTTTGCATGAAAACTTTATGCAGTTTAGAATTTGATATTGCCTCATTTTGCTAATTACTTTGTTTGTTCCACCTAGTTAATATTTTGTCAAAATGTATTTGAAAACATGAATAAGAGTGATCTTCTTTGTAAATCATGTAATATACATTCCTTTTTTTTTTTTTGTTTAACCTTCCAGAACCACAGTAAAGTATATCTTCAGAGGATGAAATGAATGAATTGTAGTGTATGTTTAAAATGCCATGCTTGACCGTGATTCGAACCTGGTTCCTCCGGATGAAAGGCTGAGCTGCTACCTCTCCGCCACAGAGGTCGGCCTAATATACAATCTACTGGAGGTCAAATGCTGTTCAAATCTGACACATTCTCTGAAATCACTTTGGTTTCATGGGTAGTGCTTTATTACAGAAAATTCGGATCATTGATTATGATCAACTTCATTGAGCGTAATCTATGGATTACTCTCAGTCCTCACAATCACTATGACCAATAAAAAGAGAGTGCTAATCTCCATGGCGGAATGGTAGCATCTTGGGCTTTCATCTTGAAGTCTCGGGTCCAAGTGCTACTCAGGCATCAGGTGTGGAATTTTTCATATGCCATAATTTTCCACTGGACTAATGAACATTGCAATCAATATCTGTAATTCTAGAAAAAAAATAGAGTACACAGCTATTATCAGATACATAAACTTTCTTATGAAAAAGAACAGCTCTTGCAAGAGCTCCATGTTAGGCAAGTCAAATAGTGATCAAAGAATTTTAGTTAATATTACTTTTATGTCGTTTCAGATGCCATTGAGTGTATATTATTACATTCTAATTGTGCTGAAACTATTTTAAAAAGGAAAAAGATAACAAAAGATTTCCTTTTTAATTATCTTCATGCTAAAAAAGTGAATGTTCTTGTTTCGGATGAAAAACCAAGATTAATACAGTATATTTTAGAATTGTGGAACAGGAATGCTGGTGGTCCATGTCAACAGTATTTACCAATGCGTGTAAGTTCACAATTTTTTTTTTTTAATTTTGGTATAATATGTTTTCATTTATACTTTTATTTTTGTTTGGTTGTGCTTCATTGTGGTAATTGTTAGTCTGAATCGTAAATGTTGGTACTTTAAAGAAGAATTTAAAAATGTTTTATTTTTTATAAGTTTTTATTGATTTCTCAGAATTTTTATAAGATTTTTATTAAATTCTCAGATATTCTTTAGATTTTGCTATCTTCTTTTCTTTATGTGTTTAGCCTCTGGAACTACTGTAAGGTATTACTTCAGAGGATGATGTGTATGAATGTGATTGAAGTGTAGTCTTGTACAATCTCTGGTCGACCACACCTGAGAAGTATGGTTAATTGAAACCCAACCACCAAAGAACACTGGTATCCATGAAGATTTCACTATCTAGAGAAAAACTTCCTTGTAAATATTGTTGTAATAGTTGTGATATTTTGTATTTATAAATTTTAGAATGTTACTTTTATTCTATAATAATTAATTATATTGCTTCAGTCTTTGATAGCTGTCTATTCATGAGAAACAAAATCATTAAGGAAAAGTTAGTTCCTTTTTTTCTGTGGTTTATTGTTTCCTTTTGGTTTGTATGCCTATTCTTTTATATTTTAAAAATTACTTTTGAATAATGTCACATTTATATTTATTAATTATAGATAATCTTATACAATTTTTACCTTTCAAAGGAAATACTGTGTATATATATATATATTTATTTTTTCACTCTTATTCATTGAAAAACAAAGTGATTCATAATTATTGTAGTAAGTGGCATACAACTAGAATCTTCCAGAATCCTATGGTAAAAAGAAGAAATAAATGTATAATAATGATTGTATAGAGTTTTACTTACGTGTTTTGTAACACCTAATTTAACACTGATAATTTTTTTTTTTTCATTATTCTACTATAGAAAATAGTTTAATATTTAGTTTATTCTGTATTGTACAAAATTGCATCAATGTAAACATTATAGCAATTTAAATTAAAAGAAATTTTATGAATGGGCTTGAAATAAAATGAATGTAGCTATTCTAATATTGCAGTACTTAAAATTTTTTTGAAGGGACTATTTTTGTTTGAGGCATTAGTCCCAGGTTGAAGGGCCATGAGGGACCAGGGATTGTATAATTTATTTTTTTGAAATGGATTTTCACATCCGTTTGGCTTACAGTAATTATCTAGTTAGTGGCCCCTCTGTTGTTTCTTAGAGAGTAGTGAATGGATTGCACTATAAAAAACGCATTTGAACCTTTTTCATCATTATTCCTCTCATATTCAACAATTTTGTTATGTTTTCACTGTAATTTGAAAATTTATTGTTATATCATAAAACTTAAAATAACAAAGAATTTAATTCACACTCTTTGTTGTATTTAAATTTCATCATAATCAAATATTTTAATTGAGGGGGAACTAAAAAGCTAAAGAGGTCCTTGGGAAAAAGACATCATAATCAATTTTACACCATCTGTTTTTTTTCTTTTCTGAAAATATAGCATTATTTAAAAATACCTAGTATATTCTTGCAATATTTTAGTTTTTGTTAATTGAATCTGTAGGAGGGCATCATGAGCTCTTTGGGATCAATACTTTTTCTCTATTAATATTTTAGTTATTCAGTCAGAATTTATTTTAATAAACAATCTAAATATTTTGATATTTTTTTTTTTGTTTAGATTGCTGACGGGGTTTATTTTTTATTTTTTCTTAAGATAGAATGTACTTTGACAAAAAAATTCTGATTATCACACTAAATCTGATTTTTTTTTTTTTTAATAAGTCAGGTGGTTATGGGAATTAAAAATTTTTTAATGATAGTGAAATTTATCATGTAGAATTATTCCAAACTATGGTGGATAATGTGATAAATGGTTTCTCAGAATCTGATTTTATTTTTTTTATGTATTATATTAATCTAATTTTAATGAAAGCACACCAAAGGAATGAATTGTCAGGGTATTTGGGGAGTTACATAATTGTGAATATTCACTTGTGACACTCCTGAAGGAATAAGCTTTAGAACAGGGTATGAATTTTTTTCAACTTTCTATCAGAGGATTGTCCACCCTCACTCTAATTTGCTTGCCAACAGCCAGTGCGTCCATCACAAGACTTCCAGTTTCTCTTCCAAGTCAGTTGCTGTGAAAAAGATTACTAACCTGAATCACAAATAGGCACAAAATTTTATGTATTACATTAATTTATAATATATTTTATTCATTTTTTTTTCACTTAGTATATGTAATTAGGGCTGTTAATCTGTGGATGGATGTAGTAAGAGCCTACCAGACACAAATTATTTGAGGTCACCACCCATAAAAAAATTAGGTAGCCCTCACTTGCTTTTGCAAATAAATTCCCCCATTGTTATTGAGTTCAATTTTGTACTCAGAAGCAGATCCCATTTTCATTTTCCATGTTCTTTTTATATCATTTAAAATAATTATTTAAATAAAAAAGTACATTATTTCAGATAAGTTATCTACTAATTATGATCTGTATACATATTCTTACTAAACATTACATAATCCTTAGTGTTTTGATGGATGAATTACTAATAGATATGTTAGTGGCAGTTTGATCCAATAGATTGTGTTCATTTGTTTTAAAAAAAGTGAAATATTATTGTTTTTGTTTATATAGTTTTTACAATCCTAGGTCTATCTTTTTCAAAATAAAATTCAAGACAAATTAGCAGTGTTAATTTTTTTTCCAGACTAGTGAAATTGGAGGTAACAGCTCTGTGCCAACATTTGTTCATAACAACATAATACTAAATGTTACACCTGAACAGCTTGCTTCCTGTGCCAGTACCAACATTTCCTCTCCACTTCAACAAAGCAGTACTTCAGCATCTGTTTGTACTACTCCACTATCCAGTAATCAGAAAAGTTTGGAGTTGGATGAAAACACTGTTAATGCATTAGCTTTTAAGTTTACTGAATGGTATTATAATTTATTAAATAAAAATTTTAAAGGAGGTCTTATTGCAATAAATTCAGAACATTTTTGGAATGATGCAGAATTTATATTAAGATTAAAATCGAGATCAAGTTTTAGCAGAGATGTTCCTCTAAGTAAAGATAACAGTTCTCTTGAAGAGGAACATGTGACTGGTGTCAATAATATTATAATATTGTTAAATAAAATTAAAGATAAATATCAACTATATTTTTCACCTAACTTATGTTCTGATGGTGTTAGAGGGAAGTGTGATATCCACGGTGGTGTTTTAGTGCTTGCGTGTGGTACTTTGCATAAAGATATTGGACAAATGTGTGGTGCTTTTGAACAAGTGTTTTTAATATTTCGTGATCCATTGACTATAGATAACTGGAAAATTAAAAAAACAGAATTACATTTAATATCTGTTGACCATAATAATATGTTGATGGCTCCAACAATAAATGAGAGTTCTCTCAAAATGTGCCTAATGTAATGCTTTTTTTTTTAATTTTAATGTGTTAATATTTATGAAGTATAATTATGCTAATGAAAAACTTAAATCATTTATTGATATCCTCCTGTTTATGGGGTGTAATATAAACTCTCCTTGCGTCAAGAGTTTTAAAGCATTTAAAAGTAAATTAATTTTGGTGTCAGACCTTTTAAAATTTAAAGTATTATTAATAATATTTACAAAAGCAGGCCAATCAAAATTTTATCTCAATGAAATTTAAATAGCATTTAATTTTTGTTTAAATTCGTTAAATTTTGTTTATCTTTTTTCCCTTCTAATAATTTTAAATACTGTACTTATACATAAAAGTTTTTTTTTTTATTGTAACCTTGACATTTTTTCTTTCTTTTGAATACAAATTAATTTAAAAATTATAAATAAATTTATTTTAGGGCTATTATAGCAGCATCATTTTTTTTCTATACAGAGAAAATAACATTTTGTTAAAAGAAGTATTTGTGATCTGCTGTTCATAAACGTTTGTAAATCACTTCTTACAAAAAAAAAAAGAAAAGGTATGTATGTATTGTGTATTTACTGATATGTATAAAATTGTTTGTAGATCTACTGTCAGTTTATGGAAGATCTTGCAATTTTTATGTAATCATTACTATTAATGATATTTCATTGAAAATGTAACTTTTATTTTGGAGCTAATTGGGCTGCAGTAGAATATTGATTACTTTCTGTCACATTCATTTCTCATTACACTTACTTGCATAGTATTCATAACACAAATTTTAGTATTACCCATATATATGAATATATATATTATTTATTGTTAAATAAAATTATATAAAAATTTTTATATCATATATTTATTACATTTCCATTTATTTTATATTTTTATTTATATAATTTATATATATATATATAAAATGAGTGGATGTGTGTTTCTGTCTACAATAAATTATAAATAATGCAAAATAAAAGCTTTTTTTATCTTAACAAGGTTTCTTTTTACTTTTTTTTTTTCAGGAAACTATTTCATTTATAACAGATTACTTGATTTCTCAAAACAAAACTGTTGTAGGTTAACTGGCCTGCTGTAAGAACATTAAGCATCCCATAATCAGGCTTGAATGCGATATGTAGAGGGATGGGTATAGTGATATCCCATTCATTGTCTTCTTCACTGAACCGGTTTTTTTTTTTTTTTTTTTTAAGTGTGTGAATAACCAGATTTGTTATTGTCACCAAAAAACCTCATAAAATAAAAGATGTATACCACTATTTATGGTGCAGGATTTTCTTACTTTTACATGTATGACTTGCTTTGAATTCCCTGAAATTCATTGGTCCCTAAAATGCATAATATACTTTATCAAATTCAACTTTTACAATATTTTGGATGTATTACAATTTAAAATTATTTGAGGTGTTGCAGCTAGATGTTAAGCGGATACAAATTTGTTGTCAAATGCAATTCTTAGGGTTTTGTAACATTTAGATAAAGCATTAATTTGGTTTTTGAACTTGTTTTTCACCAGGTTTTACTTTTTATAAGCATAAGTTTTGATATATATTAATTGTGTCGGTATATTAATAATTTTTGTATCATTAATTGTTTGTAGATTTAGAAAAATACTTCATATAATGAATAGCAAGTATTTCATAATACTTGGTATAAGTAAATATTATTGGTATATCTCACATATTTTACTGTTTATTCAGTAATTTAATAATGCTTTTGTACATTTATCTACTTCTTATATAAAAATTAACATAAAAGCAATTTTCCGATTCGTAATTTATCAGTATAAGAAATAAATTGATTCCAAATTAATGTACTAAAACTGTTTAAAAAATGAAAAAAGTAATTTCTTCAGAAAAAAACTAATAAACTTTTGAAGTTATTTTTTCATTGTTTTTAAAACCTTCCTTTATCTATTTAACCTCCAGAACCACCCGTAAGGTATTCTTTCAGAGGATGATAAGTGTGAATGTAAATGAAGTGTAATCTTATACAGACTCAGGTCAACCATTCCTGAGATTTGTGATTAATTGAAACCCAATCATCATAAAACTCCTAAATCTTTATTCAAAAAAAAGTTTTTTTTTTAATGATTGTTATGTGTAAAATTAGTAAATGAATGCATTTATTAAAAATATTTTTTTGATTTTGAAGGAAAATTGAAAAAGAGTCTGTAGCGTAATATTGTTCACGCAAGAATTTTTTCAAGTAGTGCCTTGATATTCATACTAAACGGAAAAAACAGTAAGAAATTATTTAGGTTCTACAAGTAATAAAAGCAAATCAAGTTGTTTTATACGTTAAAATCCATTGATTAGAGAAATTAAACAAATTCTTGAAAACAAAATTAGAGAATATTCAAAATAAATAATAGAAATACAAAAAAATAATGTAGGTTGAAAGTTAAAGAGTTCCCACCAAAAATGAGAATAAAATATTAATAATGTATTAAAATTAAAATATAAATTTAAAAGATTAAAAAAAATGTTTTTAATTTCAGCTATAAACCTAGAATGTCACTGATTCTGTGTAATAAAGTTTGAATTTCCAGTATATGGTACGAAATATATACTAATCAGAAAAATAAGATACACTATTATGTGGTTGTTATGTAAGAGAGACTTTGGAATAAAGACTAAAGATGTGAGGAATCTATTTTAGCCTGGTTAGTCATAAGTGTAAACTAATGATGACTTCACCCTCACCCTGTGTGCCTTACACTGAAAAATTTCAATGCAAGATTTGCCTTTAATATGATATGACTTATTGTCAACAACCTAACTGTACTGTTGTGAACTATCATGTTAATCTTAATCTTACCAAAAGTTATTAGTCTAGTTGCTATGTACAGAGTGTTCAATAAATCTATACACAAACAATAAATACCTCTCATAGTGCATTTTTGAGGTCATTCTTAGTTTAGTTCATCCCACTAGGATCATACAGTTTTAGTTAGATACATTCATAATTATGTTGACAATAGTCAATTATTGTGATTTGTGAAAAATTGGCAAAAGAGAATTTCATATGGTTATCAAACATTACTTTTTGATTAATAAAACTGCACAGGAAACTAAATCGAAGCTGGATAAATATACAAAGTCAGTTCCATAGATTAGAACAGTTTATAAATGATTGGTTATTTTCAGAGTGGTCATATGAGCACAAATGTTGGTCAATATTCGGACGGTGAGTTGAAGTTACAATATTGAAAAATCTATGATATTGTAATGGAAGATATAAAATTTAAAAGTATGTGAAATCGCTCAGATAACAGGCATCTCAAATGGGCATTGCATCATGCTTTATATGAGTACTTTGAACACAAAAATAAAATCTGTACGTCGGGTATTGAATTTGTTCACAGTTGATCAAAACTATGGAGTAAAGTGTTCTAAGCTTCGTTTGGGCTACTTCAATGATTGAGAGGAGTTTTTTCAACCGTTTCATAACAGTTGATAAAATTTGTATGTGTTACTACCATATTGAAAAGTAGAAGCAATCAAGAACAATGGGTTGCAGTTGATAAACTTACTTCAAAGAAGGTAAAAACTTTTCCATCTGAAGAAACATAATTTCCACTGACTTTTGGGATGCTTATGGTGTAATATGGACTTCCTGGAGGAGGGTAAGACAATAATTTAGCAATATTTCATCATTCACTTTGCACTGTGTTGGAAAGAAGGTTCTTTTTCACAAAGACGATACACTTCTGTGGTCACTACAGCAGAATTGTTCAAATTACATTCTGAAATTCTTTGGCATCCCTCCACTAACCAGAATTTGCACCTTTTCTCTGTCATTTGTTTAAAAATATGAAGAATTGGTTTGCTGGAAAGTGGCTTATGCAAAATGATGAAGTTATTGCTGAGGTATCTGCTTTTGAAGATTCAGATAAATTATATAATAAGGATGGGAAAAAATTTGAGCATCACACTAAGTGTGTTGAAAGGAGATGCTGAGAAATGAAAAAAATTCTTCTGAAAAATTGTATTTTTTTTTGCATGGACTTTTGAACACCTGTATGTTTACTAAGTGTTGTACCAGGGATAATAACAGTAATTCTGAAACACTATACCAATGAAGACAAGATATCGTCACATCCATCATGTATTGATAGTCTTCATTCACACTCATCTTTGTGATTTACCTGTGCAGCTGATGAAACATGAATCCTAGTGAGAAAAGTTTTATGTACTCTAACTTGAAAGTTGAACTTTTTAAGAAAGCATTTTTAAAGACTCAATTTCAGCATCTGTTAGTATCAAAATATTTTTTCTAAATCAAAATTATTCACTATTCATAAATATACAAATATTTGTTTTTTATAACGTAATCAACTTTCTTACTATTGTTACTTTTGCTTGACAGTTAATAGCGTAATAAAGAAATTAGTAAATTAAATATGGAGTTACAAAAGTCATTAAATATTAATATTTTATTAACTTAGCTTAGAAAATGGAACTAAACACTTTTTTTGTTTTGGTATCGGTTACTGTTAAATATTACATTTCACTGATATGAGCTGATTATTCATGTAATGTTTATATTTTTAACACGTACTTGTATTGACAAATATATCTGAATCATGTATATGCTATTGTGTAAATATGTCTTGCTGTAAGATTTTTAAATATGAATTGATAGTTTTATAAAATTTAATGCTCTAAATGTATTTAATTTTATGTTTCTGTATCCCATTTTTCCTGTTAACTTCTCCAAATTAAAGTTCATGAGATTTTTCTTAATTAAAAAAAAACTTAACAATTAGATAAGAGCTGCTAGAATTACACAAAATAGGTTTAAAAATCCTGTAAAGGCTTTTCTTAACACTATTTCTATTTATTCCTTAGATGATACAAAACAAAGAAAAAAACAGAAAATGTTTATGAATAGTTTAATTTTAAATAATCATAAACTAAATAGGTGGTATATTAATCTTTATGTGCTTTACTAGATCTTGTGTAGCAAATATGATTTAAAAACATTCCATGACTTAAAAACAATTTTTTTCATCCTGTTATAAAATTCCCAGGTAGATTATATTTATCTTTTTATCAACTGATTATAGCAATATTAATGAAATATTTTTCCTAGTTTTTAGGTAATTTTTCAATAATGTATATGTAGTTAATGCATGTTGTGTACAAGGTCTGAAATTGTATTTAATTTGAGGAATATTATAAATAATATCAAATACTATTAGGTTACATGACTAACTTTAAAGAATTATAGAGGTCAACCCATTTAAGATTTGCAGATTAATTTGAGAAGATTTTGAATACAATTAAACAAGAATGGAAGGAGGCTTAGAGTTAATCTGCATGGATTTTGACCGAGTAGCTGAATTATCAGTTTTGTTACTTGAAGTGAGATATCTTTAAGAAAGGCACTCTAAGTATGGAAAGGATTTGCTGATTGCTTTTCTGGATATTGAAAGTCATATGACGTCAGAGACTGAGGAAATGTACTGGGGAAAAAAACATATTGATAAAAATGAGTAAGTAAATGATTACAGGAATGGATTGTGAAAAGGATAAAGGTTAACTGTGTAAAAGGTAGAAAAAGAATGATAAGTTAGATAGAGCAGTAAAGTAGCCCAAAACAAAATAGTGCATTCTTTGCTATGCATTGTATAAATGAGTAATATACTGAGGAAGGTAGTGGATCTTTTATAGGAATTGATGATAGCAATGATGTTTGCAGATGGTGAGATGATATCTGGAAATATAGAACAGGAGGTTAAATGACACCTGGATATATGGACAGAACTGTCTACTTGTATGTGATGAAATTTACTGTAATGAACCAATATTGTCTACAGCAACTGAAGTGCTTTTCAACTTGAAGTGATAACCACAACCAAGAAGAAATGTAGAGCCAAAAATCAAGTGATAATCAGAGAAAAAGAGCAAGTAGCGTTGACAGTTATAAAGTATCTTGGAAGTATAACAGAGGAAAAATAAGGAGATTAGTTAGAGATTTTGGAGTACACAACCACTATTTTTGAAAAATAAAATTGTCATCTGGAACCAGAGTGTTCCCAAAAAGAGTAAAGTGATATATCAAGCATTCTTTTTTTAACAGTAAATACAGGTTTAAAAAATGAATTTTCTAAATACGGTGGAATTACAAATATGGATAAGGAATGAAAAGGTCAGATAAATGGTGTACAGAAAGTCTAACAAGACATAATAAAACAAGGTTGAAATGGTATAAGCATATAAAGTGAATAGAAAAGGGAGAATACACAAGATGGAATTTTGGGAAGGAGTCTGGAGGATGAGGACGAGTGTGTATAGAAGAATGAAAGATCATGAAATAAAGATGATGATATGATATAGACAGAGTAGCTGTGTTTCAAGCAAACTCAGCTAAGAACTGGAAATGATGATTTTTGCCTTCTTTTGCTTTTGTTTTATAACGCGAATCCTAGACTTCAAAGATTCAAACAAAACTATCATACAGTCCTTACACGTAATGATCTAGTTAACAAGTGTAAAACTAGGTTATTTCAAGTAATAGTACCACTTTTATGAGCAAAGTAATTAATTAATTCCTCAAGTGAATAAAATAGATGGTTAAAAGTAAAACTTTACTTAATGACTTAAAAGGTTTTTTTTACATTTGTAAGCTTTTTCACAATGTTTTTTATTATATGGAATATTTTGCTATTACTTGAAATTTTATATTCCACTTGTAATATAATAACTAACCTTTTAACATTGCCCATGACTATTAATTGTGAAGGTTATATGAGAATGAAACTGCAAGAGAGTAGATGAATGGTTTAAATTACTGTTTTTTGATCATACCTTAAAAATACCTTTTCCGCTTTAAATAAATAGGGTGCTAACAAGAATGACTATGTAAGACAATAGCATTAATGTTACTGAGGATCACAACTAGAATAACAAATATTTTGTTTTGTAAAAACTAAAATGAATTTTAGTGGAAGTAATTTTGTATTTAAATTATTTTTCTAAACTAGAAGGAATATTATGGCCATTAAACTTTATTTTGATTAAAATTTTTTTGACTTTAAATTATATTGTTAAGCTGCAGGATAATTATTAAAATCACTTACTTATCCACTTTAAGAATATTTATTAATTATATTGAGTATCTATAATTAAATTCTAAGATTTTAGGCATCATGATATATAATAAGTCAGTTTTGAAAACAATGCAGCTATTCTCAAGAATAATTAAACCTCATGCCAGGCCCTTTCTAAGGAGATTAAGGAGTGAAATACTTTCCATTGACTTCTCCCCTGAGCTGAATTTATCGTTGCATGTCTGCATGCTAAATCCACTTATTATGTTAAATTCAGCTCTGTAAATGATAACTTCCCATATTTCATCATAGGAACTGGTTGTAAATATAATTATTCTATGAGAAAACAACTTTTTGCACCTTCAGGAGATTATTAGAGCAAAGAAGCCATTTTTGAAAAGTAGGATCTGATCTAAGCTACAATGTACCCAACAAAAGTAAATTGATATACTAGGATGTTTATTTCTCATGAATGTGATACATGTAAAGCAAAAAATGAATGTATTCCTTTCAGTTAAGAAACAATAAATATACACTACCATCAGTCAGCAAGGCAAAATAAATGGACAAATTGTAACTTAGATGTTATAAAAATTTTTCAGTTATCACTTGATAATTTTATTTTTGCAAACATTAGTTAAAGCATTATAATATCAGTGACTTGATACCCAACTGTCGACAAGAAGCTCAATTCGGTTCTAACGTATGAGCCGCAACCCCCCCCTGACTGCAGCCAAGACAACTTCGCCAGAAACCAGCTTTCGAACCCACAGCCCTTTTCAGGGCTATCAACTCCCAAAAACCATCCCCCTCAAGGCTACCTTTAGGTTTACTGTGCCACATGCCGTCGAAGCCATTCCATGACAAGTGA
>JAAAKQ030087756.1:0-14821 GCA_010016005.3 Zanna intricata
GGTCGACCTGAGATTGTACAAGACTACACTTCATTCACAATCATACACATCATCCTCTGAAGTAATACCTTACGGTAATTCCGGAGGCTAAACAGATAAAGAGAGAGCACAGACATATACGTTTGCGAGGTAGTCGCTGTGCAATAAGCTTTAGACTTAAGTAATGTATTCTGTTGTTTACATATTAGGTGGTCGGTTGTACCATGGATTCGTTAGCGTTGCTCAATAATAAACCAAGAGGTCAATTGTTGAATTTTTATCGAACGCGCTTCGTTTCGTTTATCAGAAACATCAATAGCGGTAAACAATAATTGTTTTATACGTAAATGAACACAGCTTTTTCGTTGATCATGTCTTCTTCGTGATTACAAATACATACAGATTTAGTGAAATTCTAAACGGTCTTGTACCTCACCGCAATACGATTTAAACTCTTATCGAAATATTTCGGGCAAAAGGCTATTTGAAGACGATGATCGAAGCATAAGACGACCTAAACTAAACCAACCGAAATTGCTTGATATTTCGGATATAAAAAAATATTCGTTCTTCAGCTGAGATAAACAAACCTTTTTCCACCTCCGGAAAAAGCATAAGATGATTTGCAAGACCGGTAAGGTTATGGTGATAAATCTTCGACGATTCCGAGGGTTTTTTTTTTTTTGTATAAAAAGGCTGTCCCTCAAAGGCTAAACGGTCACAGCAGATTATAACAAATATTTTTTGACCACGATGTTGCATCATTATAAGGAAAAATGGACCCCGTATTTTTTTTTACAGCCGAAATCCCATCAAAGTCAACGCTTAAGTTAGCACAGAAGTACGATACCGGACTTGATAACTTACAGAAAGCTGTAAGAAAAGAACTGAAACTTGTTGTAGCACAAGGTTTTAATAAAAATTATTATAATTCCCCAAATATATTGAAGTCCACAAAATAAATGTATAGCTATTTAAAATAACAAACATTGTTAAATTGTTATGTTAATAGTATTTAAATAATTCGGTATTTGTTATATGTAATCAGATTTCGAACCTTCTAGAAAGTACGAGATTTCTACTAGAAACAGTAAAGTTGTATGTTCGTTGGAATAACTATTTTTACTTAAAAATGAATTTTTATATGGCAATTGGCATTTATAAATAATAAAGATATTTGTAATAGAAGCGAATGGAATCTTCTGGTCTTTTCTAGACAACGGCTAATTGTATATAAAGAAAGGCGAGCGACTCGATGGTTGGTTCATTTGTGTGAGGTATTAAGCTCCCTCTGTAGTCTCCGCAAAGTTTAAATTTGTTTCATGTAGATTTTGTTAAGCGTTGTAATTGTTATTTGTTTGTTTGTTGTATTAAATAAATTATTGTGAGGAAGTTTGATATCGTGTTGGGTATTTATACGAAACATGTTCTTACTATAATTGGCAACCGTGATTGTATTGTTAAAATAATTGTAAGGAAATCGATATCGTGTTACATACGTATCATTCGCCCATGTCAAACTTTTCCACTAAAATGTAATATACATTCAAGAAATGAAATCTACAGATCGTCCCAAAAGACTAAATTATTGTTAACGGGTTAAACGGTTTTTTTCCCCCAAAATTCCGTGGGTATCTTTGAGTTTATGTTTTTTCATCTGGAAAGTATATAAATTAACAATACGCAAGTCTGTGGACAACTAACCCACGTGAATTACACGAACAATCTTGACAAGAAGCGAAAATTGGAGTCCGGATCGATGCGAGAAAAATGAGGATTGTGGGTCCTGTATTTTTTGAAAACACAGTTAATAGTAATTGTTATTGTGCTGTATTAACAAACTTCATTAATCAATTAAGAGATGTGCAAATCAATAACGGTCGATTTCAACAATATAGTACCATACAAACGGCTAAAAGGCCGATGACTTTACGAAATGTTTTTGGTGAATGAAACATTTCGAGGGGTTTCAGACCCCCGAAATCATATAGAGGGGGAGTCAGATCGGGCGATCTGACTCCCTCTTAGATTACTTTCAATGGGGAGGGGGGGGGAAGCGAAACAAGCAGTGTATCGCAACAGGCCGGGGACACGATTGATTAACTAAAAACAGCAAAACGGCATACGTATGAAACATTCCAGTACATTAGCCGTTTAAAGTGTTTAAAAACAAATTGACACGCTGTTCGATTGTTGTATTTGATGTTGGAGGAGGTCATTTTTAACACCTTTTATAAACTATTCCGGTTACTGTAATAAAAACACTTCTCAATGACGCTATAATTCAAGCCACAGCAAAAAAAATTTAAGTTACAAACTAAATAAAATTACTTATGGTGTAATCAAAATATATTCATTAAGAAAAAACAAAAAAAAAACTCCTTTTTGAATTAACACTGGAAATAAAAAAAAATATTTCATTTAAAAAAAAATTTTTTAAGGTCCGGAAGCACCGTTAGGTATTACATGAGAGGATGAGATGAATAATTTGTAGCGTGTGTGAAAATGTCATGCCTGACCAGGTATTGGTACCCGAAACCTCCGGATGAATGGCCAAGACCGCTATCACTCGCACCACGGAGGCAGACGTTTTTTTACAATTCTCACTATATTGAATCGATTATCGATAGTACGTTAAAAGAATTTAAACGACTAATTCACCAATGATTAGTCAAGCACAACAGCATTTAAATTTTTTAAATGATTCATTACATCAGGTAGAGAAGTTTTTGCGTAAGAATATGAAATTAAAATTTTGGCAGTGTATGAAAAATTCAGTTTAACCGAGATTCAAACCCAGGAACCGTCCGGATGAAAAAAGTTAGACACTACTACTTCGCCACGAACATCGATATTTATGATTTATGATACAATTTTTGTTAATTCATATCAATTTTAATAAATAAGACTATAAAAAGACATTCTTTTTATTACGCAAATTAATTAAGAGCTAAAATATGTAATAAATTTGCATTATATTAATAAAAAAAAACTTAATAATAATTATAGAAATATTTTCATAATAAAAAAATTAAATAAAAAGTTGTATACTGTTAAAAAAAAAAAAAAAAAAAAAAAAATTAACTTAAGAATTATTTACAAAAAATGTCTACTAAAGGAAAAAAACAAACTTAACTAAATTAAACGAGATAAAATATAAAAGAAAACAAACTCACAAAAGTCAAAATATATAACAAATTCATGAAAATATTATTGTACTAAAACGTCAAAGCATCGAGGAAACTTAGCAAACAAATACTATAAACACACGTACGTCATGTTATTTGACAAAAAAAAAAGAAAAAAAAAATAGGGAAAAATACAAGAAGCATGTAGAAAAGTGTATTACACGAATGTACGTTAGAAAATGATAATCCCAAGAGAAAAGTGTAACCTAACATGAGATATACAAATATGAAAGAAGCATATGCCCGGATAGAAATTTGAGACCCAAGAATAAAAATTGTATATTACTTTTATTCACCCTTAGATCAATAGCGACTCATAAGATGTATAAATATATTTGGTACATAGCTATAAAAAATTATAACAAAAAAAAAAATTACGAATCAAAAATATATTCCCTTACTTAATCATAAAATAAAATAAAAATTAATATTTTTTCTTTATTTTTTCGGAAGCTATATTTACATAGTAAAAATAAAAATATTTTTCAGAAATGATTAAAAATTAATTAACAGTTATAAAAAAAACAGAGCATAAATGGAAAAATACAGAAGAATTTAGGTCGTTAAAATCGAAATAAAACCACAATTAAATACAATAATTAAAATTTAACTTCAAATAACAAAGGAACCAACCCGCATACGCCAAATGATATAAATAGACAATAAAAATTTTAATGAAAAATCAAAATTTTTTTTTATCAAAACGCATGGCCTTGACAAACCATACAACATTACATTGTTCCTTGACATATTTCGCATTTTAGACCATAATTAAAACTTGTAATGCAATGCTGCATATCGATACAATCCACACGATGTGGTGAATGATGACAGTCACAGCGAGCACAGACGGGTGCATCTAAGTCATCAATGAGTAAGCCTATCTGCCCTATATGAAAACAGTAATAACCACCTCCCGACTATTATTCCTGCACGAGAAGCTAAACTCTGACAAATTGTTCTTAACAGGACGAATTTTATTGTTGATAGCAGAAATCCATTCACTTTGCCACAAGTAATGAACTCTCTCTTCATTTGTTAAGCCTCCGGAACTACCGTAAGATATTACTTCAGAGGATGAATGATGATGATGTGTATGAATGTGAAAGTGTAGTCTTGTACAATCTCAGGTGAACCACTCCTGAGAAGTGTGGTTAATAGAAACCAAACTATCAAACAATGATTAATATCATGATAAAGGGGAAGGAAAGCTATAACAGATCACAGGGACACTGAGTTCGCTCTTGGAGTGGAGGTGGACAGCCCTGCTCGGGAGGGGCGGCATGCTGAGGTGTGTTGCTCTGATGAACGGAAGGGACTCCATATAGCCCTCTCTCTGGGGGCGAAGGACGGTTATTTATGGAGATCAACAAGATGTAGCATACGAAACATTTTATCTAGGTAATAAGCAGTCAAGATAAGGGAGTTCTAATACATCGGAGCGGAGAAAAAAGAGTATTCCCTGAGCCCAGTAATACAGGGATACTAATTTAAGTCCCCGAAAAATTAAAGATTAAAACCTAAGAAGTTTTGTTTAACAAATAAAGAATAAAACCTATTCCTAATCCTAGCAGTCCGTCACAGTGACTCGCTGCGACAAGTGTCCCTGCCTGAGCTGAGCCATACTTGGTTGAAGGACCGGCTCAGGTAGGTGGAAAAAAAACTATCAAAGAACACCGGTATCTACCATCTAGTATTCAAATCCGTATAAAAATAACTGCCTCTACTAGGATTTGAACCTTAGTGCTCTCGACTTCAAAATCAGCTGATTTGCGATGTCGCTTTAACCGCTAAACAAGCCCGGTGGGCCACTAGTAATGAACTACCCTCTTCAAAAAAAAAAAAAACACACACAAGATCGTCCGAAACAACATCATTACAAAGGTCTTAATCTTAATAAAGATCAGAAATGATTTTTTTTTTAATAATTCCGTTTTGAAAATTCAAACCATGTAAGAGGGAATCTGTGGGATAGAAAAATGAAATTCTGTTACTCGGTTTTTCAGCGTATAACATTCTATCGATTTACCAAATAGGTATAGGACTTCCATTATTATTTCTCTTTAATGAAACGATTTTAAAGGTAAAATATATGGAAACTGTTCGTTATAAGATGTTACAGATAGTTTTCAACTTTTTATGTAGTTTTTTTTTTAAATTTTTTTAAGATTTGAAATAAAGTTTTAGATTTATTTTATAACTGTTTTTTATATATATATATATATATATATTATATTTGAATCGCGTCGGAATCGTCGGTATTTCCTTTTTACACACATGTGCGCGCGCGCTAGCATACAGACACAAACAAATAAACAAATCCTTTTGTTTTTACAACTCTCCCCTAAAACTTAGTGTGCAGCATCTTGTCTTGCGAGCTCTTGAAGTGCTCTTGTTGAATGTGAAGTGTTTGACTCGACTTTCAACAACCATCTCACCATGTTTCAGATTGTTGTTGTTATTGTATTTGAAGTCAGGGTCCGTCGCCGCCGATCACAAGTGGAACTTATCGCTTGATTGTTTCCTTAATTTAAGTTCGGTTCGTACTTATCTATTAATAGATTGATATCATTTATTATAATTTAAATGAATTTTTTTTAAATAGGTTGGGAATTTTTTGTTAAACTAAATAGATTAATTAGTTGATTTTATTTTTATTTAATTTAAATAATATCGAAATGGGTGGGAGGAAATCGTACAAAAACATTTACATAAGGTTCTTGCTATAGTAACTGTTAAAATCGTTTAAATATTTTCCTTTATTGTTAATTTTATTTTAATCCGGTTCCTTGTATTATTATTACAGTATATTAAATTAAATTTATATTTCATTTATATATTATATTTTCGTATAATACATTTATTTAGTTTTGTATAGATAAATTTATTTTTCGCCTACAGTTTTTATTTAATACCTTTCATAATTAATTCCACAAACCTATTGGAGAACCCCATTTTTTCTTTCTTATAATTAAAAGGAGTTGTGCTTTTGTATTTGGCAAAAAAAAAAAAATAATCTATGTTTGTCCTTTTCAGAATCAACAATATGTTTGTTGCGGAGTTATATGTTATTAACATGTCCTCTTTTCTTATTTTTTTTTTTACCTTTGGAACCACAATTAAGTATATCTTCAGAGGGATAAGATGAATGAATTGTTGCGTGTGTGAAAAATGCCATGCCTGACCGGGGGATTCGAACCCGGGACCTCCGGATGAAAAAGCCGAGACGCTACCACTCGGTCACGGAGGCAGTCTATTAATATATCCTTAAATATTATTATCCCAACATTTAGATACGATTCTATAAGTGCCTTATAAGGGATTAGTGACATGTTAGCCCTAGACACTGTACTCTGAGTCTGTTCGATAATTCTTGCAAGCTTCCTTAGAGTCTTAACCTTACGGAGGTTGGCTGAGGGGATCTAATCTATTATAGATGTTATAGATAGAATAGCAACCCGGGTAACTTAGCTTGGGTCGGGGTCGTCTTACTTGAACGAGATAAGACTTTTGGTATTGAGTGCCGGTTAGCTTAGATATTCGTTGTTAGGATGAAGACCGCTTTAACCGCGCTCCCGAAAGCTGGTCAGAGGAGAGACCGATAGGGTATACTTTCCCTACTTTCAGTAGGGTATATTTTCCTTTAATAAGAGACTTATTAAATTTGTGAATCTTTTTTATTTTTAAGCAAACGAAGACGAATTGAATAAATTTAATGTTTGTACATAATTTTCGTGGTTGCAATCAAGAACGTTTTTTTTTTTTTTTTGCTTCAACCGGCAAATATTCACTACTGTACATATATATTAGAGATTTTTCGAGATGAAATATATCTAAAAAGCTTCTCAATTATGACAAGAAACATGGATAAAAATTTAGCTATGATTAATCTATTTGTTTTCTTTGTTTATCCCAAACAAACATAAACTCTCTTCTCTTCTTTATATATTGTAGATAATATCTAGAATTAATAGAATCGGCTATAGAACGAAACAAGAAAAGGGCAAAATTGTAGTAGAGACAGACTAACCTAAGGAATATGTAAACAAATAATATAGAATGAAGAATATAAACAAAGTATGTAGAAATCAAAAATCTGTGGGCATAAAACAGGAAAAATTTGAAAATACATAAAACCAATCAAACGCGTCTGAAGGAAAAAATATACCTTTGCGTATGATAAAATACGCTTGCGTATTTCGTTTAAAACAACAGAAACTAGAAAAAAAAATTTGTGTATCATACAGAACTTCGTAAGTAAATCACCTTGTGCTTAAAACAATTTGTCACAGGAGATACGTCATGCATGAATCAATGACTATATTTTCAAGGTCAGACACTGTTCGACACGGTTAATGCACTGTCTTACGTTATTGTACTGTAACTCGATATATAATGAAACAAAATAAGAGGAAATAAAGAAAAAATCTAAAACAAAAAAAAAAGAAGAAAAATGAATATAAAAAAAAACTTTGAAATGAATCTATCTATACATATTTTTTTTTTTATTAATACGCATAATAAAGAAATCTGATATAAAAACAATGGTATTAATTTACTCCCAAATATAACAAAAAACCTCCACCTATAAAATAAAATTCTTAGCAATAAGTTACACAAAATTAGAACTGGAAAAAATTAAATCTTGAAGTATAAAAAATATTAAAAAACAAATTGAAGCTGAATAGAAATTAATCATACACATTTAATAAAAAAAAAAATTACAATCAACCATCTTCTATTTATGAAAAAAAAAAAAAGGTTTATATTAAAACCGTTTATTAAAGTAATGAAAAAAATTCAGAAGAAGAACAAAAGAATAAGATTGGGTACAAAAAAAAGGGGGGAATAACAGTTAAATGGTTACCTTTGGAGAATTCTCAGAAAAATATAAGGTCCTACAAAGGATCTTAGTACTTATTTCTTATAAGTACTAAGATCAAGTAAATAAATAAATTTATCAAAATATCAGAACACTAGAAACAGAATGTACAAAAAGAAGACAAAGATTTCTTGTACGTATAATAAAGATAAATGTATCTAAAATGAACAAACAAAGATTTGATAAAATTTAGAAATAAAAAATTCAACAGGGTTAGATGAATAAAAAAAAAAAAAAAAAAAAAAATCAACGAAAATATAAATGAAAAAATTCAATCTAACACAGGAAAGATTTGCAAATAGAAATGAATTTTAAGGTAGCCCAAATAAATCAACCCCCCCCCCTCAGAATAAACAAAAAATTCTAAAAGCGAAAATAAAAATGAAAAGTAAAAACAAATATTAAATAGGTACATTTATTAATTCAACGTCATTTATTTGATGCAATGTAATTTTAAAGTCTCTCTTCAAAATGCTCACGACTACCCTCAACATAAAGGTCAGGGCGGCGAATCATATTCAAATAAGCTTACTGCAATTTTCCAACTGGAATCCTGACAATCTCTTGTCGTATATTGACTATCGACACTTCCGACGACCGTGAGCGGTTCTTGCACATTATCCATTTCAGATACAACCAGAGATAAAAATCGCACCGATAAGAATGGAGATCGGGGTAGCCGTAAGTGGTTACTGATTGTTATATCCTTCCTTAAATCTTGATCGATTCGAAAGAGAGACCGATCAGAGGTATAGCACCGTCTTGTTAGAAGTATCCAAAGGAAGTTCTTTAAGAATAAATTAAGCTTAATTCCTCGTACACTCCTAAACATATCTCGATATTAATAGTCTCCTCAAAGAATATTTGTCCGGTGGTCCGGTGTTTCAGAACATGCACACCAAACAATAATTTTTAAATCAAGGTGTTCCTTCTCCGGGTATTTTAAAAATTAACGTAGAATGATAAATGGAACCACGCTTCAACTGTTAAACATAACGGAATCCTTCGCTAATATTCTGTAACAGCCACTGACAGTAATTTACTCGATTACATTATCATGTCGTTTTAATTTATGCACAAAACTCCTACTATAGACTTTCAATGCTTGTTATTTTTCTTTTTAGTCTCCGGAACCACCTTAAGGTACTACTTCAAAGGATAAATTCGGATGATATGTATGGATGTAAATGATTTTAGTCTTTTAAAGGTTGGCCGTTGCTGAGATGTGTGATTAATTGAATCCCAACCATCAAAAAAACACCGGCACCAAATGATCAAGTATTGAAATCCGTATAAAATAAATGCCTTTAATAGGATTTGAACCTTCACACTCTCGACTTCGAAATCAAATAAAATGAAACGAGAAATATCATGAACTGGAACATATAACTGTTTTAAATGGAGAGAGTTGATGGATCAGCCTATAAGGAAATGACCGAACTCGGATGATGAGTTCTGAATTAAGAAGCCACTTAACTAGTGTAAACTTAAATATATGTTTCAAAAAATTATCTTTTTCTTTTAATAACAAATATAATTTTCATATTTACTAGCACTTAGTATCATTTTAAACGTTTTCAGAAGATTTTTATGAAAATTTATGTAAAAATTTTGTTTATTTTATCTTTTTTTCTTAACACAGATCTTACCGACATAAAACAGAAAGGTTAGCATTTACATGAAAGGCAGTTGCTGAGAAAATTTGGCCGCGCATTGTACCTCCGGTTTTTATTTTTTTATTTTTACTTCTAATAACCTAAAAAAAAATATATACATGTTACAATAAAATAACGATGTCAAGTAAACGTCCATAAATCCTTTACAACTAATCGTGAACCATAGAACATTTTACTCCACCGGATGAACTCGCACAGTTGTGGTTAGTGGTATCCTTTAGTTGATACCACAACAAACCCATTCCTCTAACCGCTTACATCATTGTTACGTGTATAATAACCTGATGCTAAACACATATGTTAAAATTTTAAATTGTAAAACAAGCCACAGATGAAATCCATCTCTACATATAATATAAATACAGTGCATATATATATATAAATATATTACGAAAAGAAAAAATTAATTAAAAATCAAACTTAACTAAATTTATTATCAAGTTAAAAAAAAATTCAGAATTTGCATTTAATAAAAATAATTTCAATGGCGGAAATTTTTTCCGAAAAATTTGATGACGGGGTGGAGTCATTATTTTTTTTTTTATATAAAGAGTGATATATTTTTTGACTTAAAAATTTTTTTTTTAATTTAAATTTCCTTTTCGGGACACGTAGTAATGTAATTAAGAGATAAAGTACGTACTAGAAACATGAGCAAATATTCTGATAATAGATAAGTTTCTTCTACCCATGCCTTCCCCTTTTACGGCGTTTGTAAAATAAAACTGTGTTTCACTTACCAATAGCCCTATTTCCAGCGAAAATAGGTGTGGCTAATGAAATTTATCTTTCAAATTAAAACATACATCAAGGTATGTAACTATGTTTATAAAAATATACGACAATTAACAGTTTTTTCATTCTTGACAAGTGCACAACAAAGTTTACTTTTACAACCGCGAATAGTTTCTGATGCAAGGTTTATACACACAACTCTTAACCTCCGGAACAACCGTTAAGGTATATCATCAAAGGATGAGATGAATGAATTGTAGCGTGTGTAAAAAAATGCTATGCCTCAGCAAGAATCGAACCCAGGACCTCCGGATATGAAAGGCCGAGACGCTACCACTTGCACCACAGAGGCCAGCTACACACACAACTTAATTTAAAATATGTATCGTTTTATTTAAATATAATTTTCATTTATTTAATTCAACAATTAAAAATAAAAGCAAATGCGCATACCTTATTTAATTCGTGCGGTTGTGGCGGTACTAGCGGCAACGGTCGGATAACTAAAGTAATGTAATTTCACAACTTAAAAAGAACAAATTTTTCATGTACGATCGTGAAAATGGTGTAGCCGCGAGTATAAACGCAACAAATACGGAGTCGACCGGACGATCGAGTTCGAGAGCCAGCAAGACCTGGTTTCTTTACATTTAAATAATTATTAATTTCATTATTCCGCTCACCCGCCAACCTCTGGAACCATCGTTAGATATTACATCAGAGGATGAGATTTTTTTTTTAATTTCCGGAACAACCGTTAAGGTATATCCTTCAGAGAATGAGATGAATGATTTAAAGCGTGTATGAAAAATGCCATGCCTGACCGGGATTCGAACCCAAGACTTCCGAGTGAAAGGCGGACACGCTACCACTTGCGACACGGTAGCCGGCATTCCAATTACCTGTGATATCACATAATTGACTATTAGAAAAGTATTTTTTAAAATGGCGGGACGATTTTGATAAACTTTTTTTTTCAAATATTGTTATTTTTTAATCGTTATCAAATGCGCCTAAAAAAAAATATGACAAATTAGACGAAATCTCAAGATACTGAGAGGGTGACTGCTCCAGATCATCAACCCCCTTTAAGGTAGAAATAACCTGACCAAGTTTGTTCAGAATCGACTTGATTTTCTAAAGAGATATGGTGATTTAGAATAAGATAAATAACACACACACACACGCGCGAACATCAACAACCGAAAAATTTCCATCCGGTTTTTGGGTTCCTTAAGTCAAACGTCAAGATGCGGTGAAAATCCCGTATGCCATTATTAGATCGATTACAATACTACAGCTGATTTCGAAGAAGTCGAGAGTTCTAAGGTTCATATCCTAGTAAAGGGTAGTTATTTTTATACAGATTTGAATACTATATCGTGAATACCAGTATTCTTTGGTGGTTGGGTCCCAATTAACGACACTTCTCAGGAGTGGTCGACCTGAGACTGTACAAGCCTACTACACCACTTCATTCATATTCAAAAATAATCATCCTCATTCATTCACTGAAGTAATACCTTACGGGAACTAAAAAAGAAAAAGATTACAATACTTTTCCTTCTACAACTACAGCTTTGCTATACCGCTATCTAGATGGAAAAATAATTAGATAATCGGATATATTTTTAGATATTTCATTTTTAGACGATTTTTAGGTGCAATTTATAGACAAGATTTCCTTTACTTTTCCTCAGGATAAAAAAAAAAAAAACAACAAATTACTCATAGAATGGAATTTTGTAACAGAAAACTGATACACGATTAAGATAAGGTATCATGATATCATTATTAAAAAGAGTTATTATATAAAAATTCAAGCTCATAATATAGCCGGCCTCCGTGGCCGAGTGGTAGCGTCTCGGTCTTTCATCCGGAGGTCCCGGGTTCGAATCCCGGTTAGGCATGGCATCTTCCACCCACACACGCTACAATTCATTCATCTCATCCCTCTGAAGATATACATACTTAATTGCGGTTCCGGAGGTTAAAAAAAAGCCCATACTATAGCCGGCCTCCGTGGCGCGAGTGGTAGCGTCTCGGCTATTCATCCCGGAGAACCCGGGTTCGAATCCCAGTCAGCAGGCATCACATTTTTCCAAACAAGCTACAATTCATTAATCTCATCCTCTGATGATTGATGATATACCTTAACGAACTAAAAAAAAAAAAAAATAAAAAATAAAAAAAATATGATGAGGCCCTACAATCTAAATAGAGACCAAATAAAATTATAATCGCAATAAATAAAACGGAAGAATATGTATAAAAACGACCCCCCCCCCCATTTATAAAAAAAAGTTCAAAAAAAAACAAATCAATTTTTTCACAATACAAAAAAAAGCCATGAATAAACAAAACTTTCCGTCACGCAACATATATATGTGTATGTAAACATTTATTACTGGAATGAATAAATTTAAAACTTGACAATAAGAAAATTAAGTTATAACTTTAAAAAAAGTTATTTTTCATAGGGAATCTGTATAAAACACACGCGAATTGAAGATCATGCGAATTTAGATATAACTTCAAAAGGTTACATCAATTAATAAACTTTATTTAAATTAAATAAGACATACACCGTCGCGTTCTGACAACAAATTAATCACGTTAATAGAATAGAACAGATATATTAATTTTAACAATGCATCATACCAGTTATATATAAAAATTAATTTCTCTCTTATTCTAAATGTATTGATATAAAACATCAGATTAAAAAAACAATATACCGACCTCTGTGGCTCGAGTGGTAGCGTCTAGGCCTTTCATCCCGAAATCCCAGGTTCGAATCCCGGTCAAGCATGGCATTTTCACACACGCTACAACTGATTCAACTCCATTCTGTGATGAAATACCTATCGGTAGTCCCAGAGGCTAGTAATAATAATTAAAAAAAAAAAACCCCAATATACAATATATCCCCCGTAACTTTCAATCAGAAGAAAAATAAACATTTCTTTATGGAAACTTCTATCATGGATGGCCGCCGGCCTCCGTGGCAGCCTCGGCCTTTCATCTAGAGGTCCCGGATTCGAATCCCGGTCAGGCATGGCATTTTTCACGCACGCAAAAATTCATTCATCTCGTCCTCTGAAGATATACCTTAACGGTAGTTCCGGAGGTTAAACAAAAAAACTTCCGTCATGAATGTGCAAATAAGCTTAATTCCAAAAATAAACTAGTAATGGCGTCGGTGATACATTCCGGGAAAATATGTAAATTTTGCTTAAAAAGTTATTATATTTCTTATGAATGAAAACTTATAAGGTTATGTGTTCGTTAGTAGTGGAGGATACACATTGAAACGGGTTTTAAAAACAAGGATAGTTAAGTAGAGCAATTTTTTATAAATAAAAAAAGGTTTTCATTAAAAAATTATATATTTTGTTTTAATGTAAAGAATAAGAAACCTGTATTTATTACAATAAAGTAAACGACAATGCATAATTCTTTTAATATTATTAATTTAAAAAAAGTGAATTCAATTAAATTAATTTCTCTAAATGTTTTCTAAAATGTCTGTAACGTATATTTGATATGTAATATACATCTATATAAAAAAAGGAAAAAAGTATACTCAAAGGAAAAATAAAAATTTATGCAACATTAACTGGATTGGAATTTTTTATTTCATAAGGTAGCGAGAGTGCAATAAGTGTTTGTTAAGGAGACTGGGTAATTTAAAACTTCTTTATCATCCAAATTCCCTTTAATTTACTATAAGATTTTTTAAACGCTTAGCTATCTCGATTCCACTTACAACTTTTCATTTTTATTTCAAACTCCACCGACCCCATTTAATACTTGAAAACAAACGACAAAAACATTACGAAATTAATTTCCAATTCTTTTTTAAACAATACAATGACAACTCGTTATAATTTCTCCTTTCATGAATTATAATAGTCTACACGTATATAGTTATACGTATAAAAGAAAGGGAAAGAGTTTGCAGTAAATTCGATCTGGATTGATTTATTTATTTGTATATTAAAAAAGTATATATACGAGGGTAAGTCAATATTTATCCGCAACTTAGTTATAATTTTTTTTTATGTTGGTAGTACTGTCGTTTTACGTCGATAACGCATGCTTTGTTTATTTTTTGTTATGTCTATGCAAGTTTCAAGCTGCTAGGTTAGTTTAGTTATCGCTGTCGTGCTTTTAATCATAGCTGCTCCGCTTTCTATTTGCACCAAAATAGAGCAACGTTCAGTGATCCGTTTTTTTGTGGTCGGAAGGCGTATCAGGGGTCGAAATTCATCGAGGACTTTTGGTACAGTACGGGAACAGTGTTTTGCCACAACGGAGTGTCTACGAATGGATTGAAAAATTCAAAAATGATCGCACAA